>JAZHEH010000192.1:0-63635 GCA_036589455.1 Ateles fusciceps
CGCCAGGTACCGCCAGACGACCCAGCCAGACACAGCCAGCCAGCCATGCCAGTCAGCAGCAGCCAGTCATCCAGCCAGCCAGCCAGCAGCAGCAGCCAGCAGCCAGTCAGCCAGGCGGGCCAGCCACGCATTGCTTAATCCTGATTATATGGCCCTTCCCCTCATTTAGATACTTTAAAAATAACTGGATTTCTAGGTAAACATTAAATACATTTACACAGTCATCATTTGCATGGTGGCTAAGAGTATAGGCCAGCAGTCACACTACCCATTTGTAAACCTGGCTCCTGCTAGGAGATATCCAATAATAAATTGTTTCATAGCAACAATACCTATTTCATAGGTTGTTCTAAGATCAGATGAGTAAAAGAAAAAAGCAGCCTAGACTAATGCTGGTACATACCGCAAAGCCCTCAAGGAGACTGTTGGGGCACTGTCACTAAGCTATTGAATGTTTGCGGGGTGGAAAATATTTCTCAACAGAGTTTGACATAAAGATTTAGGCAATACGCTAGTCCAAACTCTCTGGCATATAACACAGTTCTAAGTCGGATTCTCTCTTTCGTAGCCACTCAATACTTCTTGGATATTACTCAGTGACAATTATTGTATCCTCTCAGAGTATAACAGCTCCTTTCCCTGCCCCCAAACCCTACTGAAGAAAAGTCTTGCTTTAGGGTTTTTAAACTTTGAAAGCTGGTTGCAGCTTTAAATTTACAGTCCTTATACAAGTGCAGCATTAAGAGAGTTGCTCAGCACCTCTTAGTTTTCTAGCCAATGAAGTTATATAATTCTCAGAGATGTTATTTCTTTTCTTTTTATTTTTTGAGACGGCATTTCACTCTTTTGCCCAGGCTGGAGTGAAGTGGCGCGATCTTGGCTCACTGCAACCTCTGCCCCCGGGTTCAAACGATTCTCCTGCCTCAGCCTCTCAAATAGCTGGGATTACAGGTGCCCACCACCACACCTGGCTAATTTTTGTATTTTTAGTAGAGACAGCGTTTTGCCATGTTGGCCACGCTGGTCTCAAACTCCTGACCTCAGGTGATCCACCTGCCTCGGCCTCCCAAAGTGCTAGGATTACAGGCGTGAGCCACCGTGCCTGGCCATGGGACATTATTTTTGAGTTTGGTTAAATCCACAGTTCTGCAATCTATGTTTAAGAGGTTAAAAGCATGGTTTCTCATATTAGACTACTTAGCTATTCAAATCTTGGCTTTACTATTCCTAGCTGTACCATCAAAGGTAAATTGCTTACCTTTCTGTGTCTCAGTGTTCTCAGCGTAAAATGGGATAATAAATAGGGTTACTGTGAGTAACAAATTAGTACATATATGTAAAACACTATAAACAGTGCCTGACATCTAATAAATGCTATCTAAATATTATAAGAGATTTATGATTAATATAGAAGAATTAACTAAATTGAAGGACTGTTTAAGGTATTCCATAATCCCACAGAGCAATCAATGTTTCTCAATGCCAGACAGACCCCAGAATGAATTTTTGCAATCTACCTATCTGTATATATGCATATGTATCTTATTGGAAAATTCAGCAAAATCATAAGATTTAGGTCCTGGCCTCAGCTATTTTCCTTAACAAAATCTACTTTAGGGAGATGATGTGAATGTAAAAATTAGCATGCTCCAGGGAAAGCTCATTGGAAACTAACAAAGGAGTGCGACAATAAGCAGGCTTTAGATTTATTTTCTACATTGCTCTAGCATTTTAGAAGAGTATTTTTTACTACTCAAGCCACTTCCCTCCATCACAGTGGCCAACCTCAAAGTGTTTTCCAATGTAAGTGCCTTTCCTATTAGGTAGGCTCCCCCATAAAAATAAATAAAATTTAAAGGCTGTTGGAAACTAAAAATCACTAAGCCTGGAGAGAGATGTGACTGTGATCCAGTCTTATAATGGTTACACTTCCTCTTTCTCATACATATTAACTTGCTTTCTTAATTTTCTTGTTCTGCATGGCTATAATTAAATCAAGTTAAGGACAAACACTTCCTGCCTCTTCTTAATCATCCTTATAGATTAAGGATGGTTTGCTTAGACCAGATGACAGAAAATCCTTTTATTAAAAATGTTAAATGTACCCTTCCTAAAACAAACACTGTCCATAAGCAAATTGTTGTAGCTATTCGTGAATTTTTGTACGATAAAATGTTGTAACCCTGCTAAAAACTTCTCCACTCTCTCTGCCATACATAGATGAAACCTTAAATCTCTATTTCTGCAAGGCTGTTGAGTTGGTGTTTCTAGGTGGGCTATCCTTCAAACCGCCGCTTTTCATTATTTTAAGTTTACACTTCCTGCCATCTGCAAGCCCAAAGGCAAGGCTAATAAAAGATGGCACACAGCCAATTAGGGACAGTTCCATGGAATCCTCGTATCCAGCCCGGTTGAAGGCAGTCTTGCAGAAGCAAAAGCAAACCTATTGAATTACTTAGAGCCTCCGGACCTGCCCACCTCCCACTACCAGGTACCCCAGCGGCCTTTCCCACCTCTCCTCAGCCCAGAGCACGCCGGGAGTTGTAGTTCCAAAAGGCCTGCGCAGGCCGGCGCAGGCGCTTGGGCTCCCCCTAGCCAACCCGGCACCTTTCCGGATAAGGAGAGGCCAGCGTCGCCACGCAATCGCGATACCGCGGGCGGGGGCTCCTGGGAGTTGTAGTCTGCTGGGGCGAGCGCCGTCGGTAAGGAGACGTAGCTTTCCGTGGGGGCTCCGCTACCTGCAGTCTGGTCCCTTCCCGGCGGAGCCGGAGGGTCAAGTCTCTGGCTCTTCCCCTACCACGTCTTCCCTCAGACCAGAGGAAGGCGCTTTCCCACTTCTCCCGGGTTTCGGCTTCGGCACTGTGTGCTCCTTGCTCCGCGGTTTCTCTACCTAGTCCTCCCTCCCGTCTTCGTCCATCCCCAAAGCCCGGGCTTGGCGCGGGATGCGACCCCCTCCGGGAAGGCAGGGCCGCTACACCTCCCGGTCCCTGTCCTGCAGGAACCCACCACTGGCCCCTCACACCAGGTTTCCGAGCAATACGTAACTGAACCAAGGCAGACATAACATTACCAAATTGCTTGTTCTTAAAGATGAGTACACATGGACTCAGGGACAGGAGCATCACACACTGGGCAAGGGGAGAGACAGTGGGGGTGGGGAGGCATGGGCAGCGTTGAGGTTCAGGCAGAGAGGCACAAACCACCTGGTCTAGGAATCCACCTACTACAACCCTGCATGACCTTCACATGTACCCCAGAACCTAGTAAATAAAAAAAAACATTAAAAAAATAATGTGGCTTTGAAAGAACTCAATATATGGAGAGATTCTGAGTTAATAGCAATGTTATTTAAAACAAATTCATAATCAGACAGGCTTTCCCTTCTTCATATAAGTTTTATTAAACAGAAAGTGAGAAGTTATAAGATGAAAGAAGTAAAGAAAGTCCCAAGAAGGATAGTTTGCTAGGAGTATGATGCTTCAAATTACCAGTTACAAAGGACACTAACTCATCGTTTTTATGGCTGCAAAAGCATTCATGGTGTATGTACCACATTTGTTGAGTCTATCACTTGGAGGGGGAAGGGAGAGACAATGGGGTGGGAGAGAGGGAAGGTGGGGATAACATGGCAAATGCCAATAGCATGCACTAAAGCAAAAATAAATACCACCCTACAATGCATAAAAATATATATATATTTAAAAAAGAATTGGAAAAAGGATAACACTCCACAAACTAATGGAAATCACAGTAACTTGAAAATCTACAAATTGAGAGAAATATTCAGTAGATTATTATAATCCTATCCAATTAAGCACTTTCCTCATATTTAGATGTTTATTAGGTGTGGTAATTGAAATTTCATTACCCTAGAAAAGAAAAATTATTACATTGTTTACCCTCACTGTAATCAAATTTTTGGCAATTATAAAAAGGCATGGAATCGGGGCAATTTTAAATGTTAACAGATTTAAATATTTTTACCTCACAGTGTTCATTATCCTGGACTCAATCATATCATAGTTCATTTATTAATTTCTCAAGTTCAATCAAGAGGTGTTGTGTTATATTTCATACTATAAGGATAAGGAATAATTTGGAGTTGTTTGATTAATCAATATTAATTAGTTACTGGGTTACCCCAAATGGAAAGTGATACTGTGTGAGTTATAAGAGGTAAAGAAGTAAAAATAATTAGAAAATAAATTATAATATTAATATACTCACAAACTAATGGAAAACCACAGAACTTGAAAATCTGCAAATTGAGATAAATATTCAGTAGATTTTTAATCACAAAACTGTATTGAATTAAGTACTTTCAAAGGGCACCAATGAAAAGTAATTATCAATTAATTCAACACAACTAATAGGCTTAAATTGTGAATTTATCCTTATAAGTATTGAACACCATACCACACACACACACACACACACACACACACACACACACACACACACACACACACACACACACACACACACACACACCAATGAGGAGAAACAAGGTTTACATCTCTAGCTAATGAATAAGTTCAGGATGGTGTAATGTTTATTAGTCACATGGTGACTATATGAGACCACCACAATAGAAAGAGGATGACTGAAAGCAAATTCACTTTAAGAGACATTGACCACAAATATCGCCTTTCCGAGCAAGTCTGCCACCACCTAAGTATTGTCCTTTGTTTAACACTACTCTTGAGTTCTGTGACAAGTCATTATTTCCTGACATATTCACAGTGGTTCTCAAACAGGGCTACACATTCTACATCCCTAATTTGTTTACTGCCAATTCTTGGAGACCTTACTCTGAGCTTCTGATTCAGCATGTCGCCTGAGGCCCTGGAACTGCACATTGCCACACCATTCAGGTCATTTGATGTTATATTATGACAAAAGGTTATCTTCATGATAGGATTAATAGAAATAAGTGATGGTTGTTTCATTTTTCCATTGACCAAGGTCTAGAGGAGAAAATATGCTATTTGACTGAAAGAAGGAAAGAGGTTCAGAGCTGAGCCATACCTTGGGAAGAAAACACGTATCTTCAGAAGGAAAACAAAACAGTGAAAAGACTGCAAAAAGATATGGCTTCCCAGGAAAAAAAGTTTTACAAAAGGAAATTATAAAGGCTACAAATTGAGGAAAACCATCTGTGTCATACTTTCTACATAGATTTCAAATATTAACCACAAACACATTTCAAATCCAGAGCTCCTGCCTATACTTCATCAGGAATAAGATGCAGTGAGAAAATAATACATTAAGGGTGTGTTTATATTAGTATTTGTGAAACAATTAATTATGGTTATTTTGCTATCATGATACTTCAGGTGACATCTCATGATTCCATTAAAATTATTGTGTAGTATTTACAGATGGAGCCATGAAAGTTATTAGTCTTTTCCAGGATCATTCCTCCATTCCTTCCCCATATTTAAACTCATTACAAAAGACTCTAAGACATTTTTTTTTTATTTAAGTTTCACTCTCCACACTGACCATGGGATTCAAATATAAACCTGGCCTACTGCCAAGATATTTGATGTGATCGTAGACCCAATGGTGGCAATAGCCCAAAATGTCTGTATGTGTCCAGACCATAACATTTTAGTGTACAAGTCAGGTATAGACATATTATACAATTAGTGATTTACCATTGTTCACTTGTGGGCCAGTTGCTTTATTTTAGTATTATCATAATCTCACTCTGTTTCAGGGAGTCTCTATTTGAGAGAAAAGTGCCGTCAAAAGCTGTGCCACTCTATGCAATCTTTGGCCCAAAATAAAATAACAGAGGGTCACAGAGATTAGGATGATATAAAAGCTGAAAAGAATTGATTGCTCTACTAACACTTCAGGCTCTGTGCCACCACCTTGAACAGTGTCTCATTCAATCCTCAAAACAATTAGATGAGGTAGGTAATGTAATTATTTGATTTGAGAACAAAAACAGAATAAACTAATGAATTTTAATTTTACAAGATTACAACTTCAAGTGACAGAACTAACTTGAACAAGATCCATGTGAAGCTCTAGTCATACTGAGAGTATATCCATAAGAGATCAATGAAATTTTAGGCCCTATATGTACTCATAAGTGGACCATGAGATGTTATCCCATAAGCATGCTATACCAAAGTTATGAGGAACTAAACTACACATCTAGTTGTGGATGTGACAGTCACTATCCAGCTCTTCAGAGCACTACATAAGGAGAGTTGCAGTTCCTTCAGGCTCTTACAAGTTTTTATATTATATTTTTATAGAGCATCTTGTGGAACTTTGCCTATTGACTTACCCATTATATATATGGTTGATTAAAAAGTTAATAAACAAACAAAATAAATTAACTTTAAAATATTTTCAATTACAATGTGTAACTTTCATTAGGAGTATGATTTACATTCTCTATTAGCTTGCTTAAAGTATCTTGGTTTAGTTATTACACTCTTCAAAAGGTTATTAACAAATATTGTGCCTGTTTTCATTGCCACTTCACTAATCCACTTACTAATTTCTCCATTCCCTTGAATGAGGATATTTTTATAGGCAGGGGTTAAGTGTTATTACATTTGGACACATGATGAACTTTGTAATCTTTTATTTCTCACTATAGCATAATGCCTTATAAATTATATTACAAGGTAATCATGTTAGTAAATGATGTGGCCACCACACAGATAGACAGAAACAATGAAATCAAATTGCCTACAACTCTCTGTAGTTCTTGTCTTTAGCTCTTGCAGTGCACATCCTTATTAAAGGCACAGAATCTTCAAATTTAGTTTATTATGATGTTTTTACTGATCAACTCAGTGATCTGGAAGTGTTTATTTAGGAGTAAATCATCGCTATCATCATCATCTGTGTAGGATAGTTCCAGGGAAGTTTTATAGAGGTGCTCTATCAGTGTGGGCAGTTCTTCAAACACCTTCTTTTTTTTTTTTTTTATTTATTTTATTCCTACACTTTAGGTTTGTGGGGAAGCATGTGAAGAACATGGAAGATTGTTGGATAGCAATACACCAGCATGTGTTGCTGCCCTCCTCTCCCATCACCTATATCATCTTCTCCCATCCCTCCCACTCGCCACTCCCCACCATCCCTCCCCCTCTCTCCACACCCAGTGTGATATACTCCCTTCCCTGTGTCCATGTGTTCCCATTGTTCATACTCGCCTATGAGTGGCTACATGCGGTGTTTGATTTTGACCACATAATTGGAAGAAAATCACTCCTCAGCAAATGCAAAGAACGGAAATCATAACAAATAGTCTCTCAGACCACAGTGCAATCTAGTTAGAACCTAGAATTCAGAAACTTACTCATAACCGCACAGCTTCATGGAAACTGTACAACTGGCTCTTGAAATGTTGACTGGATAAACAATGAAATGAAGGCAGAAATAAAGATGTTCTTTGAAACCAACGAGAACGAAGACACAACATACCAGAATCTCTGCACACATTTAAAGCAGTCTCTAGAGGAAAGTATATAGCAATAAATGCCCACATGAGAAGCAAGGAGAGATCTAAAATTGACAACCCATCATCAAAATTAAAAAGAGCTAGAGGAGCAAGATCAAAAACTCAAAACCTAGCAGAAGACAAGAAATAACTAAGATCTAGAGCAGAACTGAAGGAGATAGAGACATAAAAAACTCTTCAAAAATCAACAAATCCAGGAGCTGGTTTTTTGAAAAGGTCAACAAAATAGACATACCACTAGCCAGATTAATAAGAAAGAGAAAATAATCAAATAAATGCAATAAAAAACGATAAAGGGGATATCACCACAGATTCCATACAAATTTAAACCATCATCAGAGATTATTACAAACAACTCTATGCACATAAACTAGTAAACCTGGAAGAAATGGATAAATTCCTGGACACATGCATCCTCCCAAGCCTAAACCAGGAAGAAGTCGAAACCCTAATAGACCAATAACAAGGTCTGAAGTTGAGGCAGCAATTAAGAGCCTACCACCCAAAAAAAGCCCAGGTCCAGATGGGTTCACAGCCGAATTCTACCAGACATACAAAGAGGAGCTGGTACCATTCCTTCTTAAACTATTCCAACAATCCAAAGAGAGGGAATCCTTCCTAAATCATTTTATGAGACCAACATCATCCTCATACCAAAACCTGGCATAGACTCAGCAAGAAAAGAAAACTTCAGGCCAATATCCATGATGACATAGATGCAAAAATCTTCAATAAAATACTGGCAAACCGATTGCAACAGCACATCAAAAAGCTTATCCACCATGATCAAGTAGGCTTCATCCCGGGGATGCAAGGCTGGTTCAACATACGCAAACTATAAACATAACGCACCACATAAACAGAACCAAAGACAAAAAACCACATGATAATCTCAATTGATGTAGAGAAGGCCTTTGAAAAAATTTAACAGCCCTTTATGCTAAAACTCGCAATAAACTAGGTATTGATGGCACGTACAGCAAAATGATAAAAGCTATTTACCGACAAAGCAACAGCCAATATTATACTCAATGGGCAAAAACTAGAAACATTCCCTTTGAAATCTGGCACTAGAAACATGTCCCCTCACCACCCCTATTCAATATATACTGGAGCTTGAGGCGAGAGCAATCAGGCAAGAAAGAAATAAAGGGTATTGGAATAGGAAAGGAGGAGTTAATTGTCTGATTTGATGAGATGATTGTATACCCAATGCATCGCCCAAAGCTCCAAGTCATAACAACTTGAGCAAGTCGAGGATACAAACTATGTGATACTATAAGCAATCCCATACACCAATAACACACACACACACACCACAAATATAGCCCGACACCAAAATATAGCCAAATCACACACCCATATCCAATGTGGCTGTTACCAACACAAGGCCATATAGAGTGAAGGTTTGTTTTCTCTTGTCCAAAACCCATCATGTCACCACTTCACCAAAAGCATTATGAGTTATTTTGTTTTTCTTTTCCTTTGCCTATTTTATTAAAAAAGTTGAGGCCTTCTCAAATATTTTGATTTACTATAAAAAGGTTAATTGTGTTTTTGTTGAAGTCAAATGGGCACCTTCACTATAGTTCTTGGTTTTACTTCTTATCTAAATCTAGCCACCAACCCATTATAATTATTTAATTAATACATAGCATATTCAGAGGAGAGTTGTTTTGTGATGTACCACTCCCTAATGGTGTGTAGCGGACTCGGGAGTTTATGACCGACTGGTTTTTGTACCACCACATTACCATATTTTATATGTTTCTGATAGCATCTCGCTACAGGATTTAATTGTTCGACACCACCGACACTTCCTAGGTTCAATATGTATTAGTTGTTACCGATTTGAATAGTTTAGATGTTTAGTTATTTTCTTTCAAGCATGTATCCATAGGCCAAAACTGATGACCTGCCACCTCAAGTTGTTTGTTTATTTTAAGCAAGGACTACCACACCTTCGAATCCAATTGAGTTGAGTGCCATTGTCACTTTTGATCAATCCAGTTGTGTTGCGACGATATTAGTTGATTTGATCTCTTCGTAGTAAGTTTTATTCATTTCTTTCACACCCATTGCCACCGCCTGAGGTCAAATTGTCATTATTTTTATTTGGACTACTACAGATAGTCTATTAACAGGTTATCTTTTTTATTAGTTTTGCCTCCCAAATTCACTCTCACTCTGTAGCCAAATAAAAGCTTTTCAGCCAAAAACAATTTTATCATACAATAACTCCATAGACAAGCTCATATTCATCTTCAAACTTTAAGCCTTATTTTCTTGTTTTTTTTCCAGGGGGAGCTGGTACCACAGAGTATAGTTTTGCCACCTATACCAGCACTTCACACAGCCCTGGCAGCTTATCACATCTTGGCACCATAATTATATATGCTAGCCCGAAAACTCTCCATAAATCTGGTGTTTCATGACGTCATACTTAGCCAAGACTCGACATATAGTAAGTACTCAAGTAATTATTTGCTAGATATTAAAAAGAAAAAAAAAGAAAGAAAGATAAAAAAAGGTTAGAAAAAAGTTAAATTAAGATCTGACCCATCCATCCATCCATCCATCCATCCATCCAATTATTTTAGTTTTATGAGACACTGAGATACAAAGCAGTAGATTTTTTAAAAGGCATGTAATCTAGTAGGTAATTGTTTAGAGTGGTGTGATTTATTTGATTATTACCGATGCCTTTAGGAGAGAGTATATGTATGTGCTTTTTATTCTAAATTTATGAGACGGCACTGGGATTACGAATGGGTATTCTGGAGAAAAAGGACAGCTCCGGTTGGTGACATAGGTTTGTTCATTGTTATTGTTCCTGTTTTTGTTTTGTTTTGGATTTTATTCTTTTTTCAGGTCATACAATAGCTGCAATATCATAGTATCCTGGCAAAGCAAAGATATGCTATGTGAGATGCGCCACGTCAGTTATTCTCTGGCATGCAGACAATAAGTGTGTCCTGCTTTTTTCTCCCTCTGGCAAGGTCTAGGGAGTCTTAGTTGCATTCCTCACTTTCATAATAAACTACGTCATTATGTTGATTGGTTTCGAAGTCTACCTAATGATTGATGTAGGCTATGATGATCTATATTTATAGTCTGTTCTATTATTTTACACCACTTATTCTGTGATTGGTATTCCTGGCACAACATCAAGTCTACCTTTATGCAAACTAAATATATAGAGTACATTCTAAGCTAGGGCCCTGATGATTTTATTAACATTATTAAATATTATATCCAAGAGCTTGACAACAAAGCTACTATGATGTCATGATATCTATCATGTGAACAGGACATAAATAAAGCCAGGAGGAGAAGGGAAAAAAACGTATGTGTTTTAACTCCTTCATTTTCCGAAAGTAAATTAGACAATCGCGTCAATTATCTTATTTTTAAAAAGAGAAGTTAGAATCTTGTAGTTTTGCTGCACATAAGAATGGCCTTTTTTGTTGTCTGTCTGCTGTTATTTCTGGGTCACATCATATTTTCTTGGAAAGATCAACTAAAAATAATCAACTTGCAGCCACAAGTTGGCTTTGTGCCCCAACTACTCCTCAAGTGAAGACTTTCCACAAAACCATGTAAAAAGTACTCATTAGACTAAAAATTAGCATACCTACCTGTCTAAAATAATCTCAAAGCAAAAAATACCAATCAGTATAAACAAATATGTCAAAAATAAAAAAAATAGGAACTTGACAATATCTTGGATACTCTACTAATATACATATTCCTTTACCTTTTTCTTGCCGTCAGGTAACATAACTATAAAGTGTGTTTCTTAAATTTTTATTTGAAAGTATTTCCAATTTCCTTTCTGACTGCCTGGCTGCCATCAAATCTCTAAGATTATTCAAATGCCATTTGTGAGTCTATAAATATATTTTTTTACTTGTCTTTTTACAGTGTGGGATAATCTGATGGAAACAGAATAGGTAGTTTGCTTTAATGAAAAATGTGTGTGTGTGTGGCTAGTCTGAGATATAGAGAAATAGAGAGAGACACAGAGAATAGAGAGTAAGAGAGAGGGAAGGAGACAAAGAGAGAGAAGGAGAATGAGTTTGGTGGGGAAGCTGACTTTACCTTTACTTATTCCTAACAATAATTTCTACCTACTCCTTTTCCATGAACTCTACCAATTAAAAAGAAATCACAAAGCAGCCAGGCATGGTGGCTTTACACCTGTAATCTCTAGCACTTTGGAAGGCCAATGTGGGCGGATGATGATGTCAGGAGTTCAAGACCAGCCTGACCAATATGGTGAAACCCCCACTCTACTAAAAATACAAAAATTAGCTAGGTGTGGTGGTACATGCCTGTAGTCCCAGCTATTCAGGAGGCTGAGGCAGGAGAATTGCTCAAACCCAGGAGGTAGGAGGTTGCAGTGAGCCAAGATCATGTCACTGCACTCCAGCCTGGGTGACAGAGCAAGACTCCATCTCAAAAAAAAAAAAAAAAAAAGCAAAGCTAGAAAGTTTCTTTTTAACTAATTTGTTTAGTTTTTTAAAACTTACACAAATAATTTATGAACACATTCTTATTATAAAATTTAAACAATACATAAGTATAGGCAAAAATGACAGGTTCATTAGACATGCCCATCCATACCCAATCCATGCCCCAGAAAGTAGCTGTTGCTAACAATTTAATGTGTATCTTTTCTCATTTATTTTAGGAAACATTTGTTATTAAATAATCTGAAAAAGAAACTCCCAAAGAGCAGGGACAATGTTTACATTTTTAAATTTTTTACACAAAACTTTGTACAGTGCAACCTTATTGTAACACTTTTGGCTTTACTTATGATTTTTGTACCAGTCATGTTTATCTTAGCTTCTCAGGTAAAAAGTACCAACATGACAGCCTAGAAGGCTGTTTCAGTTATTAAAACATGTCATTTGGACCCAGAACACTGGGATATTAAAATTTTCAGCATAATATTATTCTGCATGAAGTGGGCACAATACATATTTTATATTGATGCTAGAAGTACATTCTTCTCAGAGGTCTACTTAGGAGAGTATAGAAGAAGAATTATCTAATGAGTTTAATCAATGTCATTACTAATGTTGGCACTCTCAATTAAAATTTTGTAATCCCCCATTTGCTCAGCTTTTGGTATGAGGAATTTATAAAACTGCTCACAATCTCTAATGTTCATATACGTGTAGCATATGTGTTCATGATAATAGCATTTCCTAGAGAATCAATTTAATAAGCATATGTATACTAAGCATGTGCTACGTGTTGGGTTATGAGCTAAACATTGTGCAGCATACAAAATAATTGATGCATTTACATTCTTTTTCTTGATATTTCTTTGTTTTCAATGAGTCCAGCTGGTAAAATGGCAAACAAAGACATGAAACAAGGGAAAAACAAAACTGAGTGTAAAGTATTAATGTGAAAGAGTTAGAAAAGGGGTACCTGGAAGATGATTTCACAGAAGTAGCAGTACATGAGCTAGGTCTCAAATTAGGTAGAATTTAAGTAGCTTATTAGAAATGTTAAGAGCAAGGCTCCTGAAATCAAACTACCTAGATTATTAATTCTGGCTTCATAACTTTCTGGTCATGTGAACTGGAAGGTACTTAATATCTTTGCTTTAGTTATCCGTTCTGTAAAACCAATATGCTATTAACACTGTTTACTTCATAAGATATTGGCAAATATAAATTAAGATAATACCTGTAAAGCACTTAGAACAGTACCAGGTATATGCTACTATGATCAATAACTCTTAGCTACTACTATTTAGATCATCACCGCAATGAAAAGAAGTTTTTAAATGACCAATCTCTGTGTAGCATAGCATTATATAGAAAAAATTTTTTTATTCTCTTTAAGGCTGTCATTTAGATATTTATTCAGTAATTTGAAATTGTACCTTTTGTTTTTTTACTCTGTATTCTGTATAATTGGGATTTTAGTTTTTACATTCAATCCGGTTTTTTATACAGATTGGTGTGAATATAATTTATATACCACGCATCCGACTATTTTAAGTACATAATTTCATGAGTTTTAGTAAATTTATTTTGTTCAGTTTTCACTATAATCCAACTCTAAAACATTTCCACCACCCCAAAGAAGCTTCATAATCACTTACAGTTAGAAGTTAATATACATGTTTTATTTGTTTTTAATCTTTTAAATATCGATAGAGAAAAATTATAATGAAAGAGTATATGGCAGCAAACCTAAGAGTTAATTAATAAATAATTACTGCTTCCTTTCCAAAACAATGCCACAACCAAAAATCATACTTTAGGACATGTCCAGGTGTATCAAATCATTTTGTTTGGGTATCACATTTGCCCCTATCTTTTAAAATACATTTGGGTAAGTTGCTCTAAAATATTTTCAGCCCATTGGCTCCCTAATGGGGCAAACATTTCATGGACCACCCACATCATCTGCTTCCGCCTTTCTGCAGAAAAATCCAAACAAGTCTCCCTAAGAATTTGGGAAAGCCCTACTTTTGAAGAGATGCCAATGAGGTTATGTCTGGATTTGTATTAAAACCATAAATTTTGAATCTACGATAGGTACAAAAGAATAGACATTGTTATATTATTTTCATTAATAACATAAGATAGCCTGTGGACCACCTGGACCCATGTGGACCATGACTTGTGAACCAAAGTTCTGTGTCAGAGTTATCGCAGAAGTATGTCATACTGAAATGGTCACATGGGCATGGTCAGGCAAACCTAGGCTTGGATTCTAACTTAGCCACTTAGTTGCTGCAATGACTTTAGGCAAATAACTTTTCACAGCCTGTTTCCCTCTCTGAAAACAAAGAACTGCTCTAGCATTTGTACTCATTCTAATTAGCTCTGAAGAAAGTTGGTAAAATATCCCTTTAGGGCATCTATACGCAATAAATTCATTTCTGAACACAGAGTCACAAGAATGCAATTATAACATTCAACCTAGCTAATTCCATAGCCAAACATTTTCTCAACATCTCCTACCACCACTTTTTTCCCTTAACTATACCTGAGCTTTGATGATTCAAATCAAGTTCTGCATAAGAAGCCAGAAGGTCCGGAGTCCAATTTATATGGTTCATGTTGCCAAAGTCAGTTATTGTAGATATTGGTTTATTTAGTTAAGTTATGCATGTCAACACCCACAGCCACCAAAACCAGTTATTTCACCTAATGATCAATAGTCAGAACAAGTCACATGACTGACTAGGTGTCATGCAAGCACATCACCAGTTTGAGTATAGTCCACAATGTGGGTTATGAGTGTGAATGATGATGTCAAAAAGTGTGAATAACTCAACAAAGAATTTTTCTTATTACAATTTTTGCTCACATCATGTGCATAATATAATAGGGGTCTTTAATCATTCTCCAATTTCAAAACCCTTAACTCAGAGAAGAACTATTGAGTAACCGAATATTAAATTCTTACACACACACACACACACACACCAATCCACATGCCACTGAGGTGTCTAGGCCACTGTGATGTTATTAGTCAAATATATACCAGTCACCCGGATGTTCAAGATCAAAATTTATGGTTTTAATACAAATCCAGACATAACCTCATTGGCATCTCTTCAAAAGTAGGGCTTTCCCAAATTCTAGGGAGACTTGTTTGGATTTTTCTGCAGAAAGGCAGAAGCAGATCATGTAGGTGGTCCATGAAATGTTTGCCCCATTAAAGGAGCCAATGGGCTGAAAATATTTTAGAGCAACTTACCCAAATGTATTTTAAAAGATAGGGGCAAATGTAATACCCAAACAAAATGATTTGATACACCTGGACATGTCCTAAAGTATGATTTTTGGTTGTGGCATTGTTTTGGAAAGGAAGCAGTAATTATTTATTAATTAACTCTTAGGTTTGCTGCCATATACTCTTTCATTATAATTTTTCTCTATCGATATTTAAAAGATTAAAAACAAATAAAACATGTATATTAACTTCTAACTGTAAGTGATTATGAAGCTTCTTTTGGGGTGGTGGAAATGTTTTAGAGTTGGATTATAGTGAAAACTGAACAAAATAAATTTACTAAAACTCATGAAATTATGTACTTAAAATGGTCAGATACGTGGTATATAAATTATACTCACACCAATCTGTATAAAAAACCGGATTGAATGTAAAAACTAAAATCCCAATTATACAGAATACAGAGTAAAAAAACAAAAGGTACAATTTCAAATTACTGAATAAATATTCTAAATGACAGCCTTAAAGAGAATAAAAAAAATTTTTTTTATATAATGCTATGCTACACAGAGATTGGTCATTTAAAAATTTCTTTTCATTGCGGTGATAATCTAAATAGTAGTAGCTAAGAGTTATTGATCATAGTAGCATATACCTGGTACTGTTTCTAAGTGCTTTACAGGTATTATCTTAATTTATATTTGCCAATATCTTATGAAGTAAACAGTGTTAATAGCATATTCGTTTTACAGAACAGATAACTAAAGCAAAGATATTAAGTACCTTCCCAGTTCACATGACCAGAAAGTTCTGAAGCCAGAATTAATAATCTAGGTAGTTTGATTTCAGGAGCCTTGCTCTTAACATTTCTAATAAGCTACTTAAATTCTACCTAATTTCGAGACCTAGCTCATGTACTGCTACTTCTGTGAAATCATCTTCCAGGTACCCCTTTTCTAACTCTTTCACATTAATACTTTACACTCAGTTTTGTTTTTTCCCTTGTTTCATGTATTTGTTTGCCATTTTACCAGCTGGACTCATTGAAAACAAAGAAATATCAAGAAAAGAATGTAAATGCATCATTCTTTTGTATCCTCCACAATGTTTAGCTCATGACCCAACACGTAGCACATGCTTAGTATACATATGCTTATTAATTGATTCTCTAGGAAATGCTATTATCATGAACACATATGCTACACGTATATGAACATTAGAGATTTGAGGCAGTTTTATAAATTCCTCATACCAAAAGCTCAGCAAATGGGGGGATTAAAAATTTTAATTAGAGTGCCAACGTTAGTAATGACATTGATTAAACTCATTAGATAATTACTCTTCTATACTCTGCCTGAGTAGACCTACTGAGAAGAATGTACTTCTAGCATCAATATAAAATATGTATTGTGTCCACTTCATGCAGAATAATGTATGCTGAAAATTTTAATATCCCAGTGTTCTGGGTCCAAATGACATGTTTTAATAACTGAAACAGCCTTCTAGGGCTGTCATGTTGGTACTTTTTACCTGAGAAGCTAAGATAAACATGACTGGTGCAAAAATCATCAGTAAAAGCCAAAAGTGTTACAATAAGGTTGCACTGTACAAAGTTTTGTGTAAAAAATTTAAAAATGTAAACATTGTCCCTGCTCTTTGGGAGTTTCTTTTTTTTCAGATTATTTAATAACAAATGTTTCCTAAAATGGATGGAAAAGATACACATTAAATTGTTAGCAACAGCTACTTCTGGGGCATGGATTGGGTATGGATGGGCATGTCTAATGAACCTGTCATTTTTGCCTATACTTATGTATTGTTTAAATTTTATAATAAGAATGTGTTCATAAATTATTTGTGTAAGTTTTAAAAAATTAAACAAATTAGTTAAAAAGAAACTTTCTAGCTTTGCTTTTTTTTTTTTTTTTTTTGAGATGGAGTCTTGCTCTGTCACCCAGGCTGGAGTGCAGTGACATGATCTTGGCTCACTGCAACCTCCTCCTCCTGGGTTTAAGCAATTCTCCTGCCTCAGCCTCCTGAATAGCTGGGACTACAGGCATGTACCACCACACCTAGCTAATTTTTGTATTTTTAGTAGAGTCGGGGTTTCACCATATTGGTCAGGCTGGTCTTGAACTCCTGACATCATCATCCGCCCACATTGGCCTTCCAAAGTGCTGAGATTACAGGTGTGAACCACCATGCCTGGCTGCTTTGTGATTTCTTTTTAATTGGCAGATTTCATGGAAAAGGAGTAGGTAGAAATTATTGCTAGGAATAAGTGAAGGTAAAGTCAGCTTCCCCACCAAACTCATTCTCCTTCTCTCTCTTGTCTCCTTCCCTCTCTCTCTTGCTCTCTTTTCTCTGTGTCTCTCTCTCTTTCTCTCTCTCTCACACTCACACACACACACACATTTTTCATTAAACGAACTTCCCCTCTTCTGTTTCCATCAGATTATCCACACTGTAAAAAACAAGTAAAAAAATATATTTTTGAGCTTCACAAATGGCATTTAAATAATTTAGAATTTGATGACAACCAGCAGTCAGAAAGGAAATTGGAAATGTTTTCAAATAAAAATTTAAGAAACACACTTTCTAGTTATGTTACCTGACGGCAAGAAAGGTAAAGGAATATGTACTATCAGAGTATCCAAGATGTCAAGTTCCTATTGTTTTTATTTTTGACATATTTGTTTATACTGATTGGTCTTTTTTGCTTGAATTATTTTTAGACAGGTAGGATCTGCCATTTTTTAGTCTGATGAGTACTTTTTACATGGTTTTGTGGAAAGTCTTCACTTGAAGTGTAGTTGGGGCACAAAGCCAACTTGTGGCTGCAAGTTGATTATTTTTAGTTGATCTTTCCAAGAAATATGATGTGACCAGAAATAACAACAACAACAACAAAAAGACCATTCTTATTGCAGCAAAACTACAAGATTCTAACTTCTCTTTTTAAAAATAAGATAATTGAGCAACTGTCTAATTTGCTTTCAGAAAATGAAGGAGTTAAAACACATACATTTCTTTCCCCTTCTCCTCCTCACTTTATTTATGTCCTGTTCATGATAGATATCATGACATATTGTAGGCTTTTCTTGTCAAGCTCTTGGATATGATCTTTAATCATGTTTAATAAAATCATCAGGGCCCCTAGCTTAGAATGTACTCTATATATTTAGTTTGCATAAACGTAAACTAATATTGTGCCAGGAATACCAATCACAGAATAGTGGTGTAAAATAATAGAACAGACTATAAATATAGATCATCATAGCCTACATCAATCATTCAGTAGACTTTGAAACCAATCAACATAATGACATCCTTTATTATGAAAGTGAGGAATGCAACTAAGACTCCCTAGACCTTGCCAGAGGGAGAAAAAGAGCAGACACACTTATCTCTGCATGCCAGAAGAATGACTACCGTGGCACATCTCACATAGCATATCTTTGCTTGCAGGATACTATGATCTTGCAGCTATTGTATGACCTGAAAAAAGAATAAAATCCAAAACAAAACAAAAACAGGAACAATAACAATGAACAAACCTATGTCACCAACCAGAGCTGTCCTTTTCTCCAGAATACCCATTCGTCATCCCAGTGCCGCTCATAAATTTAGAATAAAAAGCACATACATATGTCTCTCCTAAAGGCATCGGTAATAATTCAAATAAATCACACACTCTAAACAATTACCTACTAGATTACATGCCTTTTACGGACTCTACTGCTTTGTCTCTCAGGTCTCATAAAACTAGAATAATTGGATGGATGGATGGATGGATGGATGGATGGATAGATAGATTTAACTTTTTCTAACCTTTTTCTATCTTTGTTTCTTTTTCTTTCTTTTTTTTTAATCTAGCAAATAATTACTGAGTACTTACTATATGTCAAGTATTGGCTAAGTATGACGTGTGAAACACAATTTATGGAAGTTTCCAGACTAGCATATCTATAATTATGGTAGAATGTGATAAGTACCAGGGTATGTGAAGTATGGTATAAATATAAAAATTGTACTTATCTGATCCACCTCCCCCTGAAAAAAAACAAGAAAATAAGGCTTAAATTTTGAAAATGAATATGAGCTGGTCTATAGATTATTGTATGATAAAAATGCTTTTTGGCTGAAAGCTTGTATTTAGCTACAGAGTGGAGAATGAATTTGGGGAGGGCAAAACTGTAATAAAGATGACCTGTTAATAGATTATTGTAGTAGTCCAAATAAGAAATAATGGCAATTTGATCTAAGGCGGTGGCAATGGGTGTGAAAAGAAATCAATAAAAACTTACTACGAAGATAGAATCAGTTTGATTCAGCAACTGATTAAATATAGATAAGAAGGAAGACTCAGTGATGACACTCAGATTTTGAATTGGGCGTTCGGAGAGGTGGTGGTGATGCCATTTGTTGAGACATGAAACACAGAACAGACTTGCAGGTGAGGATAGTCATGAGTTCAGCTATAGATGTGTCATACTAGAAATGGCTGAGAAACATCCAGCTACAAATATTCGGTAAGCAGCTAGATATTTCATCTGGAACCTAGGAGAAATATCTGGGATAGTGATAGAAATCTGAGAATCATTAGCAGAGATAGTTATCAGAATCATGAGAGTATGTGAGGTAATCTGAGGTGCATTACAAAAGACCCAGGACACCAACATGGACCCAACTAAACTAGCCCATTTACAGGGAGTGGTACATCCACAAAACTCATTTTCTCCTCTGAATATTGATTATGTTATTTATCTATTCATTCAATGAGTGTTTATTAGGCACCTACTAATGAGTGTTTATCAGGCCATGCATAGACAAGTGTAAAAAATATACATGCTGTCACAATGCTAGAAGAAGAAAATAAAACCAAGAACTATAGTGAAGGTGCCCATTTGACTTCAACAAAAGCCCCAAATAACCCTTTTATAGTAAAATCAAATGTTGCAAACCAAGTTTTTTAATCAAAATCAGCAAAGAAAAGGAAAACACAAAATGGTTTAAATCACATTGCTTTCAGTGAAGTATAGAGATTCCATGATGCAATTATTTGTGAAAGACAAAATTTGACCCAGGCTTTTTATCAGAACAAGTAGAGAAAGAGAAAACAAAACCTAGCTCTTCTGTGGCCTTGTCTCATTGCATCCATCAGGCAGGCATTAGAAGGTGTTTGAGGTCTCTGTCCTGTTCCATTGGTCTATATCTCTGTTTTGGTACCAGTACCATGCTGTTTTGATTACTGTAGCTTTGTAGTATAATTTGAAGTCCGGGAGTGTGATGCCTCCAGCTTTGTTCTTTTTGCTTAGAATTGACTTGGCTATGCGGGCTCTCTTTTGGTTCCATATGAAATTTAAGGTGGTTTTTTCCAGTTCTTCAAAGAAGGTCATTGGTAGCTTGATAGGGATAGCGTTGAATCTGTAAATTACTTTGGGCAGTATGGCCGTTTTGACAATATTGATTCTTCCTAGCCATGAACATGGAATATTTCTCCATCTGTTTGTGTCCTCTCTTATTTCATTGAGCAGTGGTTTGTAGTTCTCCTTGAAGAGGTCCTTTACGTTCCTTGTTAGTTGTATTCCTAGGTATTTTATTCTCTTTGTAGCAATTGTGAATGGCAGTTGGTTCTTGATTTGGCTGTCTTTAAGTCTGTTATTGGTGTATAGGAATGCTTGTGATTTTTGCACATTGATTTTATATCCTGAGACTTTGCTGAAGTTGCTTATCAGTTTCAGGAGACTTTGGGCTGAGACGATGGGGTTTTCTAGATATACAATCATGTCGTCTGCAAATAGAGACAATTTGACTCCCTCCTTTCCTATTTGAATACCCTTTATTTCTTTTTCTTTCCTGATTGCTCTGGCTAGAACTTCCAGTACTATATTGAATAGGAGTGGTGAGAGAGGACATCCTTGTCTAGTGCCAGATTTCAAAGGGAATGCTTCTAGTTTTTGCCCATTCAGTATGATATTGGCTGTTGGTTTGTCATAAATAGCTTTTATCATTTTGAGATACGTGCCATCAATACCTAGTTTATTGAGAGTTTTTAGCATAAAGGGCTGTTGAATTTTGTCAAAGGCCTTCTCTGCATCAATTGAGATTATCATGTGGTTTTTGTCTTTGGTTCTGTTTATGTGGTGGATTATGTTTATAGATTTGCGTATGTTGAACCAGCCTTGCATCCCCCGGGATGAAGCCTACTTGATCATGGTGGATAAGCTTTTTGATGTGCTGTTGCAATCGGTTTGCCAGTATTTTATTGAAGATTTTTGCATCTATGTTCATCATGGATATTGGCCTGAAGTTTTCTTTTCTTGCTGAGTCTCTGCCAGGTTTTGGTATCAGGATGATGTTGGTCTCATAAAATGATTTAGGAAAGATTCCCTCTCTTTGGATTGTTTGGAATAGTTTCAAAAGGAATGGTACCAGCTCCTCTTTGTATGTCTGGTAGAATTCGGCTGTGAACCCATCTGGACCTGGGCTTTTTTTGGGTGGTAGGCTCTTAATTGCTGCCTCAACTTCAGACCTTGTTATTGGTCTATTCAGGGTTTCGACTTCTTCCTGGTTTAGGCTTGGGAGGATGCATGTGTCCAGGAATTTATCCATTTCTTCCAGGTTTACTAGTTTATGTGCATAGAGTTGTTTGTAATAATCTCTGATGATGGTTTGAATTTCTGTGGAATCTGTGGTGATATCCCCTTTATCGTTTTTTATTGCATTTATTTGATTATTTTCTCTTTTCTTTTTTATTAATCTGGCTAGTGGTCTGTCTATTTTGTTGACCTTTTCAAAAACCAGCTCCTGGATTTGTTGATTTTTTGAAGAGTTTTTCGTGTCTCTATCTCCTTCAGTTCTGCTCTGATCTTAGTTATTTCTTGTCTTCTGCTAGGTTTTGAGTTTTTTTGATCTTGCTCCTCTAGCTCTTTCAATTTTGATGATAGGTTGTCAATTTTAGATCTCTCCTTGTTTCTCATGTGGGCATTTATTGCTATATACTTTCCTCTAGAGACTGCTTTAAATGTGTCCCAGAGATTCTGGTATGTTGTGTCTTCGTTCTCGTTGGTTTCAAAGAACATCTTCATTTCTGCTTTCATTTCATTGTTTATCCAGTCAATATTCAAGAGCCAGTTTTTCAGTTTCCATGAAGCTGTGTGGTTCTGAGTCAGTTTCTGAATTCTGAGTTCTAACTTGATTGCACTGTGGTCTGAGAGACTGTTTGTTATGATTTCTGTTCTTTTGCATTTGCTGAGGAGTGATTTACTTCCAATTATGTGGTCAATTTTAGAAAATCAAACACCGCATGTCCTCACTCATAGGCGGGTGTTGAACAATGGGAACACATGGACACAGGGAAGGGAGTATCACACACTGGGGTCTGTCGGGGGAAAAAGGGAGGGATAGTGGGGGGTGGGGGAGTTGGGGAGGGATAGCATGGGGAGAAATCTCAGATATAGGTGATGGGGAGGAAGGCAGCAAATCACACTGCCATGTGTGTACCTATGCAACAATCTTCCATGTTCTTCACATGTACCCCCAAACCTAAAATGCAATAAATAAATAAAAAAAAAAAGAAAAAAAAAAGAAGGTGTTTGAAGAACTTGCCCACACTGATAGAGCACTATTGCTCTAAAACTTCCCTGGAACTATCCTACACAATGATGATGATAGCGATAATTTATCCCTAAATGGATGACTCAGAATCACTAGATTAATCAGGTCTTAAAACTCCTTCATAATAAACTAAACTTTGGGAGAATTTGTCTGCCTTTATTAATAAGGATGTGCACTGCCAGAGCTAAAAGACAAGAGAACTACCAGAAAGTATTGTCAGCAATATTAATTACATTGTTTACTATTGTATATCTGTTGTGATGAGTAACCATTTATTAACATAAATATTACCTTGTAATATTAATTATAAGGCATTCTGCTATAATATGAGAGAAATAAAAAGATTACAAAGTTAGTCATGTGTGCAAATATAATAACACTTGACCATTTCCTTATAAATATTAGTGATTCAAAGGAAATCGAGGAGAAATTAGTACAAGTCAATAATTAAAATTGGCAATAGAAACACAAGCAGAATATTCTTAATAACCCTTTTAAAAGTAATAACATAAACCAGGATTACTTTTGCAGCAAGCTAATAAAAGAAGTGTAAATAGGTCCTTAGCTTAATGAAAGTTACACATTGTTGATTTGGAAATTTTCTTGCAAGAATTTGAGATTTCTTTTTGTTTTGCTCCTTAACTTTTTCATGGACAGATTTGTGTCCTTAATGGGTGGGAACATACGAATAGGCAAAGTTCCACAACGAGGTCTCTATAAAAATATAATATAGAAACTTGTAAGAGGAGGAAAAAAGCTCCTGAAGGAGACTGCAACTTCCTTATGTAGTGCTCTGAAGAGCTGGATCATGACTGTCAGGCATACCCAGCATCTGAGTGTGTAGTTTAGGTTAGGTTTTGCATAACTTGGTGTAGCTAGCATGCTTTATGGGATGACCTCTTCATGGTCCACTTATAGCAGTACCATATCCAGGCCCTAAAATTTAATTGAGTTATTCTGTCTTATGAGATCTACTCTTTCAGTATATCGTTTCAAGCTTCACATGGATCTTTGTTCGAGTTTGAGTTCTGTCACTTAAAACTGTGTAATCTTGTAAAATTAATTTAACCTGGTTTATTCTGTTTCCTTTTCTGTAAAATGCAAATAATTACATTACCTACCTCATCTAATTGTTTTGAGGATTGAATGAGACACTGTGTTTCAAGGTCATAGCACAGAGCCTGAAGTATAGTAAGCAATCAATTCTTTTCAGCTTTTATATCATCCTAATCTCTGTGACCTCTGTTATTTTTGTTTTTAGGGACCAAAGATTCATAAGAGTTAGCACAGCTTCAACCAGTAACTTTTCTCTACGAAATAGAGACTCCATCTGAAACAAAGTAAGATTCTATAAAATGTAAGTACTAAAATCAAGCAACTTAGCACAGCAAATGAAGCAGTAGGTAAATTGGCTGATGCTTTCTGATGCCTATACCTGGGCTTACATTAAAATGTTATAATTAGACACATTCCCAACATTCCCAGCTGTTGCCACCATTCAGTATTTTCAGATATACACATCAAATATCTTTGGCAGTTAGGCCAGGTTTATATTTCAATCCCATGGTCAGTGTGGGAGAATCTAATGAAAACTCCAAATCTTTAAAAAAAAAATGTGTTAGAGTCTTTTGTAATCAGTTTTTGATACTTTGGGAAGGAATGAGGAGGAATGATCCTGGGAAAAAGTTAATAGCTCATGGCTCAGGTATTCTAAATGTCACAATATAAATTTTAATGGGATGACAGGAGTGTCACCTGGAATCTCTCATGATCACAGAAAATAACAGTAATTAATTGTTTCACAATGCTTGATGCAGACACACCCTAATGTCCTTGTTTTCTCCCACTGCATCTTATTTCCTAATGAGGTCTAGGCAGGAAGCTCTGGATTTGGAGGTCTATTGCTTTGTGGTTTAGAATATTTGAAATCTATCTGCAGAAAATTATGACACAGATAACTTTTGTGTTACAATTTGTAGCCTTCTCATTTCCTTTTGTAAACTCTTTTCCTCCGGAAGCCCATATCTTTTTGCAGTCTTTTCACTGTTTTGTTTTTCCTTCTGAATTACGTGTTTTCTTCCCAAGGTATCGCTGAGCTCTGAACCTCTTTCCTTCTTTCCATCAAAGAAATCCTCATCCTTTTCTTTCTCTTGTTCCTCTAGACCTTAGTAAATGAGAAAAATGAAATCAATCATCACTTATTATTAATGGCTACTAATGAAATGATTCTCTAATACTAATCTGTGGCATCAAATCACCTGAATGGTGTGGCAAATATGCAGATTCCAGGGCCTCAGAGCAGACATACTGAATCAGAAGCTCTTAGAGTAAGGTCTCCAAGTCCGCAGTACAAACAGATTTCCCAGATGTGTTAAATATGTAGCCCTGTTTGAGAACCACTGTGAATATATTGAGGAAATAATGACTTGTCACAAGAGACTTACAGAAAAAGTAATGCTGTAAACCAAAGGAGCAATTCTTAGGTGGTGGCAAGCTACTAGAAAGGCGATATTCTCAGTGAGAATGTCTCTTAAAATAAAATTCCTTGAGTCATTTATACTTTCTATTATAGATGGTGTCTGAGTATTCATCAGCCATTTTGAGCTAATAGAACATTTACTCTCACCATTCCTGAACTTTCCTGGTACCACTTAGAGATACTTAAACCTCTGCTTTCTCCCTACCATTTTCCTAAGGATGTAGCTACTGACACATTTCATATTTGCCCTCTGCAACCCTTTAGTTCTGCCAGAGACATCACCACATAAAACTGAAGAATCCTTTATACTCATAGTATAGATCTCACACATGGCTATTATAAACTTAGAATTATTTTGCTTCCCCCAAGTCCCTATTCTCATGCTACAATTACTATGCAATAAAATATATTATGATAATTCTGACAGAGAAATAGGTTGAAATAAGTTGAAATAGAGTAGACTACTCAACCAGTGGGTCGGGTGATGGAACACAGAAAATATTGGAATCCCTTCTATCTAGTATTCAACCCATACTACATAGATTTTCACATCCATCAAATTTCTCAGCTTCAATCAAGAGGGTGTTAGGTGTTATATTTCAATACTTATAAGGATAAATTCACAATTTAAGCCTGTATTAGTTGTGTTGAATTAATTGATAATTACTTTTCATTTGGGTGCCCTTTGAAAGTACTTAATTCAATACAGTTTTATAATAAAAATCTACTGAAATATTTATCTCAATTTGCAGATTTTTCAAGTTACTGTGGTTTCCATTAGTTTGTGAGTATTAATATTATGATTTCTTTTTCTAATTATTTTACTTCTTTACCTATTATAACTTCACACAGTATCACTTTCCATTTGGGTAACCCCAGTGAATTAATTAATATTGATTAATCCAACACAACTTAAATTATTAGTTTATCCCTATAAGTATTGAAATATAACACAACACCCTCTTGATTGAAGCTGAGAAATTTGATTGAATCTTAAAAACTATGTGTAGTATGGGTTGAATACCAGGTAGATGAAACACTGTGAGGTAAAAATATTTGAATCTTTGTAACATTTAAAATTGCCCCCATTCCATGCCTTTTATAATTGCCAAAAATTTGATTACAGATGAGGGTAAACAATGTAATAATTTTTCTTTTTTTCTTTAGGGTAATGCAAATTTCAATTACCAGCCTTAATGAACATTTTAAATATCTTGAGGAAAGTACTAAATTCAATGCAGTTTTATAATAATCTACTGAATATTTCTCTCAATTTGTAGATTTTTCAAGTTACTGTGATTTCCATTAGTTTGTGAGTGTTATTCCTTTTTCCAATTCTTTTTTTTTTTTTTAAATATATATATATTTTTATTGCATTTTAGGTTTGGGGGGTATTTATTTTGCTTTAGGTGCATACTGTATCTGGCATTTCTCCCCAAGTTGCCCCCCCACCCTTCCCTCTCTCCCCACCCCCATTGTCTCTCCCTTACCCCCTCCAATGATAGACTGGACAAAGAAAATGTGGTACATACACACCATGGAATACTATGCAGCCATAAAAAACGAATAGTTCGTGTCCTTTGTAGGGACTTGGGTGAATCTGGAAACCATCATTCTCAGCAAACTGATCCTTCTTTCAACTCTTTTTACTTTCTTACATATTATAACTTCTAGACTGTTTAATAAAACTTATATGAAGAGGAGGCTCCTCTTCTGATTATAGAATTTGTTTTAAAATAACATTGCTATTGACTTCAGAATCTGTCCATATATTGAGTTCTTTAAAAGCCACATTATTTTTTTAATGTTTTTTTTTTTATTTTACTTTAGGTTCTGGGGTACATGTGAAGGTCATGCAGGGTTTGTTGCATAGGTGCATACATAACCAGGTGGTTTGCTGCCTCTATTCCCCTTTGACTATATCCAGCATTTCTCCCCCATGTTACTCCCTCCCCCCCCCCCCCACTCTGTCTCTCCCCTAGCCTCCCCCAACTGCCCCCAGTGTGTGATGCTCCTGTCCTTGAGTCCATGTGTTCTCATTGTTCAACACCCACCTATGAGTGAGAACATGTAATGTTTGGTTTTCTGTTCCTGTGTCAGTTTGCTGAGAATGATGGTTTCCCAGATTCATCATTATTTTTATAACTATAACAGAAAATTGATCTCAATGAGAGAAATAAGACCTCAGAACATAAAGTATTAGCCTTAATATGCAAATTGTTCAATGAGTGTAACATGTATACCCAGACTGTCTTTTGTATTTTGTGATCTCCTATTGTGCCATTAATCATGTAAATAGAGCTGTAAAATGTTGTAATTATAATAAAGTTTGTCAAGTGTTGAGTCATTTATGTATAATTTTTTAATGACTTATGCTGCTTTTGAAGGGAATGTTTTCAGTATTCAACAGTAATAAGCTTCTGAAGGCTTGAAACAACTTTTTTAAAGAATAGAGACTTGGGACGAATTTACATTAAATAATTTGTTCATTCTATTGTAAACTTTAGATTATCTATATGTATCCAATAACATCAGGTTATATACCTTAAATATACATGATAAAATTTATTTCTAAAAAATAGTATCAAATAACGTCAAATGTAGGCTGCTAGTAAGTTGCCATAGTAGTAAACATAAGTATTACTAACTATAAAGTGGGACTTGGAAAAGTCTGCATTCACAGTGAACTAGAGGTTCATCAAGGAATTGGAAGATCCAACTATTTCTCAGCACCCCTGTCTCCACTCAAAGCACAAAAATAATAGATGAAACTCAGCTTATTTTTCTCTGTATAAAAATTAATTTCCCAAAATCTCATATTTTTTTGCCTCAGTACGAAGCTTGAATATACTTTTCCGTATTTCTCTGGTCTCCCAATAACTGCCATGTGATGTCTGTGACTCAATAAAACTCCAGGAAGTTAAAAGGACATTTTCCTCCTCACTTTGCCCACAGATTTTCTCTTCTGTTTTTTAGCTTATTTCTTGCAAACAGTGGTAACTTTTATATCATCATGGTTTATCAGCTGTCTAGTACCATCACAGCTCATTCTATTGGAAAAAGAAGAAAAAGCAAACAAGCAAGCAAAGTCTGAGCTTTTTGCAAAATTGTATTTTTCAATATCTCTCAATAAAATATTCAACACTCATCATGTATGATCAAAAGAAACTATCCTCAGACTATGTCTATTGTATTTTGTTTAGTAAGTCTATTACACACACACACACACACACACACACACACACACACACCACTCCCCCACAACGATTTTCATACTATTACATAGCCCAGTGGAAATGAAAAGGAAAGAATCTTTTTAGTCCATATTCCGAAACTGATAAAAATCAAAGGGTGATAGAATTGGTTTAATTTACATTAGAAGTTCACTTATTCATGTTACAAGTTTAACTCCAGAACTTAATACATTTTGGGAGCGATCGAAGAGTTAGCCATAAGTATATAAGCTGCTGCTTTTCCCGCAATTCTCTAAACAAACCAAAGCCTGTTGCTGACAATGCAGAGTATGAATGCAGCCTGTCTCCACTCCTATTTTCCCTTCTTTATTTTCTCATAGTCTCTCTTCTGCCTCCTTTTCTGCAATCTGGAGTGGGCCTAAGTGCTCTCAATGAATAGTTCCTTGTGGAGCCCTTGTTAATGCTCTGTTTTGTATCTTTAAGCAGGAAAGAAAGCATAATGTTAAATATCAGAAACCCCAAATTTGTAGCCCAGTGTTTGATTTTTAAAAATTTACTCTTCATTTGTCTGTAGACCTCAATCTTTCTCTGCTATAACTGGATGTTTTTAGATAATCACGATGGTTTCCTGAGACTCTAACATTCCATGATTTGCAAGTGTTTTCTTCACTTGCTTACTGTGGTTTAATTTCTAGTGTTCTCTTTTTCTCCCTCTCTTTCTTTTGTTAATGGCTAGGTTAAACAATGGGATATCAAGAATTGAAAGTTTACTTCTAGTGTGAGCAGGACTTGTATTCTGAATAAACGAATTTGCAAAACAGACAACTGTTGTGCAGAGTAAAATAATATTATCACCTCAGTAAATGATGACCTTCAATTCATAGAGGCTCTTGATTAAATAGCTCACAAAACCAACACCCACACCCACAAACACATTCACAATTATGAATCACAATAGCCAACGAATGAGTCATAAAAATATCTTAGGATACAAATTAACAAATACTTGAGACCTGTGCCATAGGAGGCTAGTCCTGGACACCTCTCATCTAATCTACTTTTTACTTCTTGTTGGAAGGAAATTGTGGTTTTTAAGGACAGGGGTGGCTGCCATACTGGACAGCAGAGGGGGGTACTCCAGTTATCGTAGTGATGATGGTGGTGGTAATGGTAGCTGATAGCAGTTACCATTTATTGAACAAATGTTATGTACTAGTCAATATGCTAACATACCAGGTAAATAGACAATATCCTTATTTTACAGATAAGTAAGCTAAAGCTCAGGAAGACTAAGCAAACCTACCCAGACTTACAAACTATTAAGTGACTCTGCTATTACTGTGATTTTGGAAACAGTAAATGCATTAATCTGGTCTGCATTTAAGACTCAGTGTGAGGGATGCACAGGAATACAAAAACAGCCTATTGTTCCTCAGGAATCTTTCCTATGTCCTTTATTTTTTCTCTCTTGAGTACTCCTTATGTTACAAAGTTTATCCACTTTTGAGACTTTAAAAGTCTTCAGACACCTTTCCAAATTCTCTCTCTCTTCTATCACTTTTTCTGTCTCTTTGACTCTTTCCTCAGGTTCCCTCTGTCACCACGTGTCTCTGCATCTCTCCTAACATCTCTCCACCACACTGCAGAGCTTTATTTAGTGACAGAGAAAGCCTGAAGTCACTAGGCTGAAAAGACAAATGAATGTGGGACTCAGAATGACACCAGCCTCTAAACGCAGTGGGTCATATCTGTGGACATGCAGCTGTGTGTAACTTTCTTTACACTGGCTGTTTAAAATCCCAGGGCAGAGCACATTCCCATGTTCTGAAGTGTTAGCTGCTGCTTTCTGTTTGTTCTTGTTGTTATCGTTGTTGTTTGAGATGGAGTTCCACTCTTGTTGCCCAGGCTGGAGTGCAATGGTGCAATCTCGGCTCACTACAATCTCCGCCTCCTGGGTTCAAGCAATTCTCCAGCCTCAGCCTCCTAGTATCTGGGATTACAGGTGCCCACCACCACACCCGGCTAATTTTTTTTATTTTTAGTAGAGATGGGGTTTCACCATATTGGCCAGGCTGCTCTCAGACTCCTGACCTCAGATGATTCAGCCCACCTCAGCCTCCCAAAATGCTGGGATTACAGGCATGAGCCACAACGTATGTGTGTGTGCATTTGCAGAGGTGGCATTTATATTTACCATACCTCTGCCGTCCCCCAAAATCTTTTCTTCAGCATCACCTGCCAATCTTAGGAGGTCAGCTCTAAATGACTTCTTAAGATGTTTCTGTGGTTGGCTTTGGCATGTCAAATACCACAAATACTATTGATAACACTTTATGTTTAATAATGGTGCTTTCACTGCAATTATAGGTGGGGAAATTTTGATTCTTCATAAGGAAAAGTATTACAAGATTCCAGGCTCAGATTGTAGTGGTCTAAATTTTGTAAGTTGGGGGGATTGTTTTCCTTGGGTCTTGTGGCCCTATCTCTTTAAAAATTATCATGACATGGGAAAACAGGTGATCGCATTCATCACCAGAAGAGTGTAAATGGGTACCACATAATATATATCAAAATTCTTAAACACACATATTTCTTACACTCATCAATTAGAGTTCTAGAAATTTATTACAGGGTAGGGGTGAGCAAGCTATGGTTAGCATGCTAGATCCCCTACCCTCTTTCCTGTTTTGTAAATAAATTTTATTGTAATATAGCCGTGCTAATTCTTCTGCACATTGTGACTGCTTTCACACTTTAACAGCAGAGTTGAGTGAGTTGTTACAGAGACCGTATGGCCTTCAAAGCCTTAATATTTATTATTTGGCCATCTGCAGAATAATTTTATCAATCCCGGTCTAGGGTGATCATTAAGAATATTTACAAGGGGGAGTCTTGCAAAGATGGATGACTAGAAAGCAGCTGTGTTACGTGGCTCTCCTGAAGAGGAATGAAAGGGGTGAGTAAATACAGCACCTTCAGCTGAAACATTCAGGTATTCACATTGGGATTAATCAAGGACACAATTCAACCCCTAAAAAATGGAGAAAAGCAAGGCACCCAGTGCCCCACTATGGAGTGACATGAAGCCAAGGGAACCTCCCCCTGCCCCGGGAAGTGGTGAGTGAATGTGTGACGTTGGGAAACCATGCTTTTCTCATTGACCTTTGCAACCCTTGGGCCAGGAGATACCCTTGTGGAGCCCACCCGACCAGGGTCTTCAGTAATGGCACACAGAGCTATGTGGAGTCTTAGCAGAGCTGCTAGTCGGGCACACGTGGAGATCTAGGAGCTTTACATACTCCAGCTCTGGGCTTCCTGGCAAAAGTAATCGGCAACTCCAGCAAAGCAGGAGGTTACACCTCCATATGTACCCTTAGAAAGAGGCTGAGTCTAGGGAGATGAACAATGATGGCCTGTGGGCCCCACTTCCACAGTGCCTCACAGGATAAGACCCACTGGCTTGGAATTCTAGCAATCTACTAACAACAGTGTTGCACCTACCCGGGATGGAGTTCCTGGGGCGTGGGGCGAGACTCCATCTTTGCTGTTAGGATGACTCAGCCATTCTAGCCTGTGGGCTTTGGAGAGTCCAAACCAATAGGAGGTGGAAAGCATCCCCCACCATATCTCAGCTGCTCTCCCAAAATGTGGCCAGAAGTCAGCTTCTTGAAGTTGGTCCTGATCCGTGGTCCATCACTGGGCAGAACCTCCCAACCAGGGCCTCCAGCCACACCCACCAGTGTTTCCTGGCTGAAAGAGATTTCAGAACTTCCTGGGACAGAGCTCCCAGACAAAGGGGTGAGCCAGAATCATTACTGTTTGGGCAACTTAGCTGTTCCAGCCTCTAGCTTTTGGAGAGCCCAACCAAACCAGAAAAAATACCCCAGCGTAAAGCAGCTGCTGTATGAAATTGTGGCCAGACTGCTTTTTTAAAGCAGGTCCCCAATACCGTTCCTCCTTAATGGGTGAGACCCCCCCAACTCGGGGGCTCTAGCCACCCTCCTGCATTTAGGCTGGCAACAGGACCATACTTCCCTGAGACAGAACTCCCAGAAATACAAACAGGTTGCCATATTTGCTGTTTCACAGCCTTCACTGGGAATACCTCCAGGTACTGGAAAATCTGAGGCAACTAGGTAGTAGTGGCCCCCCAGCAAACTGCAGCAGCCCTATGGAAAAGTAGCCAGAATATTAAAGAAAGAAAGAAAAAAAAAACACCCAACCATTCAAAGGTCAGCAACCTCAAAGATTAAAAGTAGATATGCCCTAAAAGATGAGAAAGAATCAGCACAAGAACACAGAAAATTCAAAAAGCCAGAGTGCCCTCTTGCCTCCAAATGATTGCATCACCTCTTCAGCATGGGTTTGGAACTGGGCTGAGGCTGAGAGGGCTGAAATGGGAGAAGTAGAATTCAGAATGTGGATAAAAATAAACCTCACTGAGCTAAAAGAGCACATTGTAACCCAATGCAAGGAAGCTAAAAATATGATAAAACATTGCAGGATCTGACAGACAAAATAGCCAGTATAGAGAAGAATGTAACTGACCTGATAGAGGTGGGAAAAAAACCTACAAGAATTTCATTATGCAATCACAAGTATAATAGCAGAATAGACTAAGCAGAGGAACAAATCTCAGAGCTTGAATACTGCCTTTCTAAAATAAGACAGGCAGACAAGAATAGAGAAAAAAAAGAATGAACATGAGTGAACAAAAGCCCAAAAAACATGGGATTATGTCAAGAGACCAAATCTGTGATTGGGGACCTGAAAGAGATGGGGGAGGATGGAATAAATTTTGGAAAACATGTTTCAGGATATCATAGATTAGAACTTGACTAACCTAGATAGTAGGCCAACATTCAAATTCAGAAAATACAGAGAACCCCAGTAAAATACTCCATGAGAAGATCATCTCCAAAAAACATAATCATCAGATTTTCCAAGGTCAAAATGAAAGAAAAAAATATTAAGGCAGTTGGAGAGAAAACATAAGGTCATTTACAAAAAGAAGCCCTTATAAGACTAAAAGTGGACCTCTCAGCAGAAACCTTACAAGTCAGAAGAAGAGATTGGAAGCCAATATTCAACATTCTTAAAAAAAAAAAAAAAGAAATTTCAAACCCAGAATTTCATATGTGGCCAAAACTTAGTTTCATAAGAGAAGAAATAACATCCTTCTCAGACAAGCAAATGCTGAGGAATTTTATTACCATGAGACCTGCCTAATAAGAGCTCCTGAAGGAAGCACTTAATATGGAAAGAAAAGACTGTTAACAGGAACTACAAAAACACACTGAAGTACACAGACCAGTGACACTATAAAGAAACCACATAAACCAGTCTCCAAAATTACCAGCTAACATCATGATGACAGGATCAAATCCAGACATATCAATACTAACCTTAAAGGTAAATGTGCTAAATATCCCAATTAAAAGACACAGAGTGGCAAGTTGAATAAATTACCAAGACCCATTGGTATGTTGTCTTCAAGAGACCCATCTCACTTGCAATGGCACATAGGCTCAAAATAAAGGGATAGAGGAAAATCTACCAAGCAAGTGAAAAAAAAAAAAAAAAAAAAGCAGAGGTTACAGTCCTAATTTCTAAAAAAAAACAGTCTTTAAACCAATAAAGCTCAAAAAAAGGCAAAGAAGGACATTACATAATGGTAAAGTGTTGAATTCAGCAAGAATATTTAACTATCCTAAATATATATGCACTCAACACAGAAACATCCAGGTTCAATAAGAAAGATCTTACAGATTTTCAGAGACTTCAACTCCCAAACAATAATAATGGGAGACTTTAACACACCACTGACAATATTAGACAAATCATTGAGAAAGAAAATTAACAAAGATAGTCAGAACCTGAACATAGCACAGTATCAAACGGAACAGATAGATATCTACAGAACTTTCCACCCCAAAACAACAGAATATACATTCTTCTCATTGTCACATGGCACGTACTCTAAGATCGATCACATAATCAGAAGTAAAACAGTCCTCAGCAAATGCAAAACAACTGAAATCATAACAATTCTCAGACAACAGTGTCATTAAATAAAAATCAAGATTAATAAATTCACACAAAACCATACTATTACATTCCATGCTCATAGAAAGGAAGATTCAAAATATTTAAAATGGCTATATTGCCCAAAGCAATTGATAGATTCACTGCTACTCCCATTAAACTACCATTGACATTCTTCACAGAACTAGAAAAAAACTATTTTAAAATTTATATGGAATCAAAAGAACCCAAATATCTGAGGTAATCCTAAGCAAAAAGATCAAAGCTGGAGGCATCACGCTACTGACTTCAAACAATACTACAGGGCTACAGTAACCAAAACAGCATGGTACTGGTACAGGAACAGACACATACATCAATGGAACAGAACAGAGAATCTAGAAATAAGAATGCACACCTACCACTATCTGATCTTCGGCAAACCTTGACAACACCAAGCAATGGGAAAAGGATTCCCTAGTCAATAAATGGTGCTGGGATAACTGAAGGAGCCATATGCATAAGATCGAAACTGGATTGCTCCCTTACACTATGTACAAAAATTAACTCGAAATGACTTAAAGACTTAAAATGTAAATTGCAAAACTAGAAAACCCTAAAAGACAACCTAGGCAATACCATTCAGGACATAGGCACAGGCAAAAATTTCATAATGAAGACACCAAAAGCAATTGCAACAAAAGCAAAAATTGGCAAATAGGATCTAGTTAAGCTAAAGAGCTTCTGCACCCCCCCCAAAAAAAAAAAAAAAATCAACAGACTAAACAAATAAACTACAGAATTAGAGAAGATTTTTGTAAACTATGCATTGACAAAGGTGTGATATCCAGCATCTATAAGGAGCTTAAATTTATAAGAAAAGAACACACAACTACATAAAAAGTGGATAAAGGATATGAACAGACACTTTTCACAAAAGAATACATACATACAGCCAAGAAGCATATGAACAAATAGCTCCACATCACTGATAATTAGAGAAATGCAAATCAAAATCACAATGAGATTTCATCTAACTTCAGTCAGAATGGCTGCTATTAAAAAGACAAAAAAATAACAGATGCCAGCAAGGTTGTGGTGAAAAAGGAATGCTTATACACTGTAGGTGGGAGTGTAAATTAGTTCAACCATTGTGCAAGACAGTGTGGTGATTCCTCAAAGACTTAAAGACAGAAATATTGTTGACCCAGCAATCCCATCACTGGGTATATGCCCAAAGTCATATAAATTATTCTATCATAAAGACACATGTATGCATATGTTCATTGCAGAACTATTCACAATAGCAAAGACATGAAATCAACTTAAATGCCCATCAGTGATAAACTAGGTAAAGAAATGTAGTATATATGCACTATAGAATACTATGCAGCCATAAAAAGGAACAAGATCATATCCTTTTCAGGGACATGGATGGAGCTGGCAGGCCATTATTCTTAGCAGACTAATGTAGGAACAGAAAAACACTGCATGTTCTCCACATATAGGTGGGAGCTAAATGATGATAACACGTGAAGACATAGAAGGGAATAACACACACTAGGGTATTTTGGAGGGTGGAGGGTGGAGAGGAAGGAGACAATCAAGAAAACAACTAATACGTACTAGGCTTATATACCTGAGTGATGGAATAATCTGTACAACAAACCACCATGATGCAAGTTTGCCTATGTAGCAAACCTGCACTTGTACCTCCGAACTTAAAAATTAAAAAAAATAGACGAATCAATAAACAAAATGTGGTATGTATATGCCAAGGAATATTACTCAGCCATAAAATTAATGAAGTTCTGGTGCATGCTAGCTATAAATGGGCAAACTTTGAAAACAATATGCCAAATAAATAAGCTGATCACAAAAGGACAAATATTGTATGACTTCACATATATGAAATTTCTAAAATAGAGAAATTCATAGAGGCAGAAAGTACATTAGAGATTACCAGGGGCTGAGGGAAGGGTGTGATGGAGAGTTATTGCTTAAAAGTTATAGAGTTTCTGTTTTGGCTTGTAAAAATGTATTGAAAATAGATAGTAGTGATGGCTATACAACAGTGTGAATGTGATTAATGTAACTACATCATACTCTTTAAAATGGTTAAAACAGCACAATTTTGTTTTATATTTTTATTACAATTTTAAAAATCAGTAAGTAATATAGCAAAATTACTCAGTTGTATATGTCAAAAGGGCAAATTATATGCTATGTGATTACATCTCAATAAAGCTATTTTTTCAAAGATCATTTATAAATTAAAGAATATATACAAAGATTTAACTAAAAACGTTAATCAGAAGATGGCTTATAATAATGAAAATGGGAAAACAATGTAAATGTTCAAAAACAGGGTACTGGTTAAGTAAATTAAGGTGCTTTCTTAAAATTAATATTGTAGCAAGATATCTCATATTTTGATACGAGATTGCTAAAAATATGTTGTATCATTTTTAAAAGGAACCCACACAACAGTATAGATGCTACAATTGCATCTTTTAAGAAAATATGTTATGCAGAGAAGAGAGAGAGAAAGCGATCTGTTAGAATGTGACGAATGTTTTCTTACTTGCATTTTTCAACTTTGCTAAAAGGGGCATGTGCTGTTTTTATAAATAAAAATAAAATGGTAAATTCACTTTAAAATCATTTAAAAAATAATTAGGGCAATATTTATGTGTGTACATCTCTGTAGGACTTTCATCTTGGCATTGTCTTATTAATAAGTATGTGACAGAACATTCCTGCTAATGTCTCAATTTTGATTCTTGAGGTCTTGAAAATCGTATTTTTCATGTAGTGTTTTCATTTTTAAGATTCTTATTAGTATGTTGGACAGATATGTTCTTTTTCCCTTTTAATTAGTCAATAAATAATATTTATCCAAACCAATTCAATAAATATTTATTGAATACCTATTATGCCCTAGACATTGTTTTAGGTGCTGGATACAATGAATAACAAAATAACTCCTCTGCCTATTCGTATTCTTGTGGAAGAAGCTAATAATAAGCAAGTAGACAAATAGATATAATATTTTATCAGATAATTAGAATTGCTATGAATAAAATAAAGGCTAAGGGAATTGTGAGTGATGGGGAACGCTGTGAAGTTTCTATTTAAGATTAAGTAACCATCACAGTAACCAAATAATGGATCCAGTAAATAATAATTGGCTACCTTTGAAAAAAATAGAGGGACAGATGGGGGAGAGAGAGAAAGGGAGAGAGAGAAGAGAGAGAGACAGAGAGAGAGAGAGAGAGAGCTAGACATTGTATACCTCTTAATGGAAGAATATGGCAAAACTCATGTAGTTTTCTTACAAAATATAAAGCCTAAATTCAATAGAGTCTTTGTATGTAACAATTTATTTACTGCAAATATAGGGAATGTGTTAAATGACACCTCAGTGATGCAACCAGCAAGACCCAGATCATTGAAAATGTCACAGTGCAAGCAATTTGGTTTATTCAACAAACAAAGTGCTAGGACATAAAAATAATGAAAGGGGGTAATCTATAGATTAAGAGACTTAAGAGACTTATCAGGCCAATTGCAATGTATTGCCCTATTTGTATCCTGATTAGAAGAAAAACTATTTTCTTTCTTTTTTTTTTAATTGTACTATCGGTTCTAAGGTACATGTGCAGATCTTGCAGGATTGTTGCATAAGTACATACATGGCCAGGTGGTTTGCTGCTTCCATCTCCCCTGTCACCTATATATGGCATTTCTCCCCATGTTATCCCTCCCCAACCTCCCCACTCCCCGCTGTCCCTCCCTTAGCCCCCTCTAACAGAGCCCAGTGCGTGATGCTCCCCTCTCTGTGCTCACGTGTTCTATTGTTCAACACCCGCCTATGAGCAAGACATGCGGTGTTTGGTTTTCTGTTCTTGTGTCAGTTTGCTGAGAATGATGGTTTCCAGATTCATCCATGTCCCTGCAAAGATCATGAACTCATCATTTTTTATGACTGTGTAGTATTCCATGGTGTATATGTGCCACATTTTCTTTGTCCAGTCTATCATTGATGGGCATTTGTATGGTTCCAGGTCTTTGCTATTGTAAATAGTGCCACAATGAACATACATGTGCATGAGTTTTCATAGTAGAAAAATTTATAATCTTTTGGGTATATACCCAGTAAAGAAATTGCTGGGTCAGATGGAATTTCAATTTCTAGATCCTTGAGGAATCACCACATTGTCTTCCACAATGGTTGAACCAATTTACACTCCCACCAACAGTGTAAAAGTGTTCCTTTTTCTCTACATCCTCTCCAGCATGTGTTCTCTCCCGATTTTTTAATGATTGCCATTCTAACTGGCATGAGATGGTATCTCAACGTGGTTTTGATTTGCATTTCTCTGACCAGTGATGATGAACATTTTTTCATATGTTTTTTGGCCTCATAAATGCCTTCTTTTGAAAAGTGTCTGTTCATATCTTTACCCACTTTTGAATGGGTTTGATTGTTTGTTTGTTTTCATGTAAATCTGCTTTAGTCCTTTGTAGATTCTGGATATTAGGCCTTTGTAAGATGGGTAGATTGCAAAAATATTTTCCAATTCAGTTGATTGCCGGTTCACTCTAATGATTGTTTATTTTGCAGTGAAGAAACTCTTAAGTTTAATTAGGTCCCATTCATCTATTTTGGCTTTTGTTACAATTGCTTTTGGTGTTTTAGTCATGAAGTCCTTGCCTATGCCAATGTCCTGAATGAATTTGCCTAGGTTTTCTTCTAGGATTTTTATGGTGTTCACTTTTATGTTTAAATCTTTAGTCCATTTTGGAGTTAATTTTAGTGTAGGGTGTAAGGAAGGGGCCCAGTTTCTGCTTTCTGCAGATGGCTAGCCAGTTTCCCAACACTATTTATTAAACAGGGAATCCTTTCCCCATTGCTTGTTTTTGTCAGGTTTGTCAAAGATCAGATGGTTGTAGATGTGTAACATTCTTTCTGAGGCCTCTGTTCTGTTCCATTGGTCTATATCTCTGTTTTGGTATGAGTACCATGCTGTTTTGATTACAGTAACCTTGTAGTATAGTTGGAAGTCAGGTAGCATGATGCCTCCAGCTTTGTTCTTTGCTTAGAATTGTCTTGGCTATGCGGGCTCTCTTTTGGTTCCATATGACGTTTAAAGTGTTTTTTTCCAGTTCTGTGAAGAAGGTAAATGGTAGCTTGATGAGGATAGCATTGAATCTACAAATTACTTTGGGCAGTGTGGCCATTTTCATGATATTGATTCTTCCTAACCATGAGCATGGAATGTTTTTCCATCTGTTTGTGTCCTCTCTTATTTCATTGAGCAGTGGTTTGTAGTTCTCCCTGAAGAGGTCCTTTACATCCCTTGTTAGTTGTATTCCTAGGTATTTTATTCTCTTTGTAGCAAATGTGAACAGGAGTTCACTCATGATTTGGCTCTCTGCTTGTTTGTTGTTTGTGTATAGGAATGCTTGTGATTTCTGCACATTGATTTTGTATCTGGAGACTTTGCTGAATTTGCTTATCCACTTAAGGAGATTTTGGACTGAGACAGTGGGATCTTCTAAATATACAATCATGTCATCTGCAAATAGAGATAATTTGACTTTCTCTTTTTCCTAGTTGAATACACTTTATTTCTTTTTTCTTGCCTGATTGCTCTGGTTAGAACCTCCAATACTATATTGAATAGGAATGGTGAGAGGGCATCCTTGTCTTGTGCCAGATTTCAAAGGGAATGCTTCCAGTTTTTGCCCATTCAGTATGATATTGGCTGTGGGTTTGTCATACATAGCTTTTATTATTTTGAGATACGTTCCATTAATACCTAGTTTATTGAGAGTTTTTAGCATAAAGGGCTATTGAATTTTGTCAAAGACCTTTTCTGCATTTATTGAGATAATCATGTGGCTTTTGTCTTTGATTCTGTTTATGTGATGGATTACATTTATAGATTTGTGGATGTTGAACCAGCCTTGCATCCCCAGGATGAAGCCTACTTGATCATGATGGATAAGCTTTTTGATGTGCTGTTGCATTCAGTTTGCCAGTATTTTATTGAAGATTTTTGCATTGAATGTTCATCATGGATATTGGCCTGAAGTTTTCTTTTATTAGCTGTCTGCCAGGTTTTGGTATCAGCATGATGTTGGTCTCATAAAATGAATTGGGAGGATTCCCTCTTTTTGGATTGTTTGGAATAGTTTGAGAAGGAATGGTACCAGCTTCCTCTTTGTACGTCTGGCAGAATTCAGTTGTAAACCCGTCTGGACCTGGATATTTTTTAGTTGGTAGGCTATTAATTGCTGCCTCAACTTCAAATCTTGTTATTGGTCTATTCAGGAATTCAACTTCTTCCTCATTTAGTCTTGGGAGGGTGTAAGTGTCTAGGAATTTGTCCATTTCTTCCAGATTTTCTGGTTTATGTGCATGAGTTTTTTTGTAGTAATCTCTGATGGTGGTTTGTATTTCTGTGGAATCGGTGGTGATATCCCCTTTAGCATTTTTTATTGCATATATTAGATTCTTCTCCTTTTTTTATTAGTCTGGCTAGTGGACTATTTTGTTGATTTTTTCAAAAACCCAGCTCTTGGTTTGATTGATTTTCTGAAGTTTTTTTTGTGTGCCTCTATCTCCTTCAGTTCTGCTCTGATCTTAGTTATTTCTTGTCTTCTGCTAGTGTTTGAGTGTTTTTGATGTTGCTCCTCTAACTCTTTCAATTTTAATGATAGGGTGTTGATTTTAGGTCTTTCCTCTCTCTTCTCATGTGGGTATTTGTTGCTATAAATTTCCCTGTAGACTCTGCTTTAAACGTTTCCCAGAGATTCTGGTACATTGTGTCTTCATTCTTATTGGTTTCAAAGAACATCTTTATTTATGCCTTCATTTCATTGTTTATCCAGTCAACATTCAGGAACACGTTGTTCAGTTTCCATGTAGTTGTGTGGTTTTGAGTGAGTTTCTTAATCCTGAGTTCTAATTTGATTGCACTGTGGTCTGATAGACTGTTCGTTATGATATCCATTCTTTTGCATTTGCTGAGGAGTGATTTACTTCCAATTATGTGGTCAATTTTAGAGTAAGTGTGATGTGTTGCTGAGAAGAATGTATATTCTGTGGATTTGGGGGTGGAGAGTTCTGTAGGTGTTTATTAGGTCCTCTTGGTCCAGATCTGAGTTCAAGTCCTGGATTTTCTTGTTGATTTTCTATCTTGTTGATATGTCTAATATTAACAGTGGAATGTTAAAGTCTCCCACTATTATTGTGTGGGAGTGTAAGTCTCTTTGTAGCTCATGAAGAACTTGCTTTATGTGTCTGGGTGCTCCTGTATTGGGTACACATGTATTGAGGATAGTAAGCTCTTCTTGTTAAATTAATCCTTTTACCATTATATAATGCCCTTCTTTGTCTCTTTTGGTCTTTGTTAGTTTGAAGACCGTTTTTATCAGAGACAACCCTTACTTTTTTTCTCTCCATTTGCTTGGTAAATCTTCTTCCATCCCTTCATTTTGAGTCTATGTGTGTCTCTGTATGTGAGATAGGGTATCCTGAATACAGCACACCAATGGGTCTTGATGTTTTATCCAGTTTGCCAGTCTGTGTCTTTTGATTGGGGCAGTTAGGCCATTTACATTCAATGTTAATATTGTTATGGGTGAATTTGATCCTGCCATTTTGATGCTAGCTGGCTGTTTGCCCATTAGTTGATGCAGTTTCTTCATTGTGTTGATGCTGTTTACCATTTGGTATGTTTTTGGAGTGGCTGGTACTGGTTGTTCCTATGTTTAGTGCCTCTTTCAGGAGCTCTTGTAAAGCAGGCCTGGTGGTGATGAAATCTCTAAGTACTTGCTTGTTTGCACAGTCTCAGAGGAACCCTGAATGATCCAGCCCAGTGGAGGAAGGGCACAACCCACCACTAGAGGGGTGGGACTGGGCTACATGTTTTAACAAAAAACACAGGAAGCCTACACAGCAACAGAACGGCATTCTCGACAACCCAGCAGCGCCTACAGGTAAGTGGAAGAGGTGGACCTAATCTCCAGCATAAACAAAAAAGACATAGGAAGCTTCCCTTAGTAACCTGAAGGAGTCCCTAGAAACCAAGTAGTGTCCCCCACAGGCAGACAAGCGACCTCATCAAGCAGCTCTCTGACACCACAGCCAGGTAAATCCACAAAGATGTGAAAAAACCAGCGTAAAAATGGTGAAACCATCAAGACCAGAACACTTCTTCTCCTTCAAGGGATCACAACTCCTCAACAAAACAGGATCACAACTTGACTGAGAAGGAGTGCGAAGAATTGACCGAAATAGGATTCAGAAGGTGGATAATAACAAACTTTTCAGAACTAAAGGAATACGTTCTAACTCAATACAAAGAAACCAAAAACCTTGAAAAAAGGTTAGACGAAATGCTAACTAAAATAACTAGCTTAGAGAAGAATATATAAGACTTGATGGAGTTGGAAAACACAGCACGAGAACTACGTGAAGCAAACACAAGTTTTAATAGCCGATCGATCAAGCAGAAGAAAGGATATTAGAGATTGAAGATCAACTCAATGAAATAAAAAGAGAAGGCAAGACAAGAGAAAAAGAAATGAACAAAGCCTCCAAGAAATATGGGATTATGTGAAAAAACCTAATCTATGCTTGATGGGTGTATCTACTAAATATGACGGGGAGAATGAATCCAAGCTGGAAAACACATTTCAGGATATTATCCAGGAGAACTTCCCAAGCCTAGCAAGGCAGTCCAAATTTCAAATTCAAAAATACAAAAACTCCACAAAGATACCCTCAAGAAAACAACCCCAAGGCACATAATTGTCAGATTCACCATTGGTCAAAATGAAGGAAAAAATGCTAAGGGCAGCCAGAGAGAAAGTCAGGTCACCCACAGAGGGAAGCCAATCAGACTCACAGCAGATCTCTCGGCAGAACCCTACAAGCCAGAAGAGAGTGGGGGCCAATATTCAACATCCTTAGAGAAAAGAACTTTCAACCTAGAATCTCATATCCCCTACCAACCAAGCTTTCATAAGTGAAGGAGAAATAAAATCCTTTATGGACAAGCTATTATTGAGAGATTTTTTTACCACCAGACCTGCCCTACAAGAGCCCTGAAAGAAACACTAAGCATGGAAAGGAACAAGTACCAGTCACTGCAAAAGCAAACCAGTTGGCAAAGACCAAAAATGCAATGAAGAAAATGAGTCAACTAATGAGAAAGAAAACCAGCCAGTAACAAAATGTCAGGATCAAATTCACACATAACAATATTAACATTGAATGTAAATGGCCTAAACGTCCCAGTCAAAAGACACAGACTGGCAAAAAAATTTTTTGAAATCTACCCATCTGATAAAGGGCTAATATCCAGAATCTACAAAGAACTAAAAACAGATATACAAGAAAAAAAACAAAGAAGCCCATTTAAAAGTGGGCAAAGGATATGAACAGACACTTTTGAAAAAGAGGACATATATGAGGCCAAAAGAACCTATGAAAAAATGCTCATCATCACTGGTCATTAGAGAAATGCAAATCAAAACCACACTGAGATATCATCTCATGCCAGTTAGAATGGCGATCATTAAAAAATTGGGAGACAACAGACGCTGGAGAGGATGTGGAGAAATAGGAACACTCTTACACAGTTGGTGGAGGGTAAATTAGTGTAAATTAGTTCAACCATTGTGGAAGACAGTGTGGCGATTTCTCAAGGATCTAGAAATAGGAATTCCATTTGACCCAGCAATGCCACTATTGGGTATATACCCAAAGAACTATAAATCATTCTAGTATAAAGACACTTGCACATGTATGTTCATTGCAGTCCTGTGTACAATAGCAAAGTCCTGGAACCAACCCACATGCCCATCAATGATAGACTGGACAAAGAAAATGTGGTACATATACACCATGGAATACTACAGAGCCATAAAAAACAATGAGTTCGTGTCCGTTGTAGGGACTTGGATGAATTTGGAAACCATCATTCTCAGCAAACTGACCCGAGAACAGAAAGCCAAGCACCATATGTTGTCACTCATAGGTGGGTGTTGAACAATGAGAACATGTGGACTCAGAGAGAAGAGCATCACACATAGGAGACAGTTGAGGGGGTAGGGGAGAGACAATGGGGGGTGGGGAGGGAGGGGAGAGTGGGGAGGGTTAACATGGGGAGAAATGCCAGATATTGTATGCACCAAAGTAAAATAAATTAAATAAATAAATAAATAATGATTATCACAAAAAAATAAATAAATTAATTAATTTTAAAAAAGTGTTGTTCTACAGTTGTGTTTAAGTGTGGCTTCAGTTGAAACTTAACTAGTTTCCTAGGGGAAGAAAATTTACTCCAGTAACTTGGGCTCCATTCTTCCTTACTTATGTCATGGTGCAGACAATTATAAACTTACCCAAAGTTATCCCTAGCACAAATTACCAAAAAAAAAAAGTTCACCAGAAAGTACTCTTATGTGCTGAAATGAAAATATCCTGGGATTTAGCTACAGATATCAGAGAGTAACAGATGCATTTTGGAGAAATCAAGTTTGGGAAGGATGTCACAGCATGTCTGCATCTGGGGCTTTTTTTTTTTCTTTAGAAAGACGGTGGTAAGGGGTTGGTATTAAGGTTAAAAGCTTGAGAAATTCTGGAATAACACCAAATACCAGTGATTTATTTCTTTCACAATTATTAGCTCAGTAGCCATGGCTTAGTCTTTAATTGCGATCTTAAATAATAAGACTCAACTGTCTTAGGCAAAACATGAGAGAAAAAATGTTAATGAAAATGGAAAACTTTTGCAGGATGACTGCAAACATGTGCAATTAACTCCAGGGTTCTTTGGGTTTTTTTGTTTGTTTTGCTTGGGAAATGAAGGCAGATAAAAGAACACTAATAATGCAGATATACTACCTCAGGGCAAAGATCTTCGAAAGGTTAAATAATTCTACTGGAAGGATTAGAGAAATTTTGTAAAAGGATTATTTTATATAAGATTGAAGACATTTTTTACAGCTTTAACCATTTGAGGAAAGGTGATATTTAAATAAAGTACAAACTCATAGGCATTTTTTGTTATTATTTTCGAATATTTTGAAATAATCTTATCTGATTACCCATCTGCGTTTCCTTTACCTGTTGGTATTATTGAATGGCAAAGCAACTGTCCAATCCAAGGTCCTGAATTTTACGTGTTTTCAAAGATCTGTTTAGGTTGATCTTTGAGAAACCAGAATCACAGACTTTATAGAGGTTGTCAGGGCAGAAAAGGGAGCAAAAGAAAGACTTACACAGTTAAGCTTCCACTGTTTACTTCATTTTCTGCCATTCTAGGCAGTGTACTTGGCTCTGTGTTCCTCCTGAATCCTTAGTCTGGCAGTTGCTGCTGCTTATACCAGGGACCATACCTTATTTGTCTTTGTATCTCCGGCACTTTTAGCAGAGCTTTGCCTTCACTAATTATTCTAGCACTTGTCTTGAGTCCTACTTTTCATCAGAAGTTTTTCTAGGTACTATGAGATCAAACGAAAGACAAGGCAGACAAAGGCATTATACATGAAAAGCTTAAATTCCAGGTGGAGGGTGGAGCCGGGAAAATAAACAAAATAAACAAATACAAAGTATCTCTGTTAGTGAAAGAAATATAAGAAAAGCAATGCAGGAATTTGATGTAGAGAAGGGCAGAGGCTTACATTTTTAAGTAGGCTAGTTAAGGAAAGGAGAAATTTTAGCATAGACATGAATGAAATTTTAACATTAACCTGAATGAAGTTAGAGATCTGCAGAGTTGGTGGTGGGGTTACATTATAGGCAGAGAGAACAAGTCCAAAGTCCAAAGGCCCTAAAGCCTAAGGCACGCTTGGTGTGCTCTTGGAATACCAGGGAGCCCAGTGTAGCTGATGCACAATGAGGACAGGAAAAAGAGTTGGGTAATATGGCTCAAAAAGTTGAGGTCAAATTACATAAGGACTTTAAGAAGCCAACAAGAGGGAAGTTTTTTAAGCAAAGGAGGGAAGGAACGTGATTTGATGTAATATACATGCCGGCCAATGTGTGAGAAGCTGCCTGGGGTAGGAGGGAGTGGGCATGGGTACAATCTGAGAGATCAAGTAGGAGGCTAGTGTAAAAGCTAATAGTGGCTTAGACTAAGTGACTGTAGAAAAATTGATGATAAAGTGATTCTAATTTGAGATACAATTTAAAGGTAGAGCTGAGCAATTGTCTAGTATCTACTTAGATTTCCAGATACCTTATTTTCCAACTTTCCTCATTATCTCCATCTCTGCTGATCAAACTGTGAACTCATTTTTTGCCTGAGAATGCTTGACTCCTGATATTTAACCTTTATTATCCCACTCTCTGACTATAATAACCTCTAGTCCCTTTCAGTTTTCTTTTTGCCTTCCTTCTGCTTCACTAATATTCTACCTTATTGATATCTCTGGTCTTTTGACCTCCACTTGCTTTTCTATCAGGTTACCAGAACCATTTTGTCTTTCCTTCATTCATCAGTCAGCCCAGATTGCATCATCCACCATCATCATATACTATCCCTCCGCCAGATCAATTCTTCTCTTTTTCTTTCTCTTCAAGTTACCTAGAAACTCCCATGCCTTCAGTATCAGCGAACTTATCTCACCTGCTACTTCACAAAGCATCAAATTGGAATTCCTAACCATATAAGTGCATATTTATAAGCTTATCCATATCCATTGCTATGATTTAAGTGTCCCCACCAAAACTCATGTTAATACCTTAATTCCCAGCGCAGCAATGTTGTGAGGTGGAACGTTTAGGAGGTGAGGGCAGATGTTTGGGTCATGGGAACTCTACCTTTGTGAATGTCTTGGTGCCATTCTTGAGGTAGTGTTTCACTCTCGGAGAGACTGGATTAGTTCTCAGGGGAAATGGATTAGTGCCTACAAAAGTGGATTGTTATAAAGCAAGGATGTCCCTTGTATTTTGCCCCTTTGCATTTGCCTGTTTTCCCTTTGACCTTTCTGCCATGTTATGATGCATCATGAAAACTCTCACCAGAAGCCAACCAAATGCAAGTGTCATGCTGTTGGATTTTTAGTCACCACAATTATGAGCCAAGTAAGTCAGCTTTTCTTTTTAAAGTAATTACCCAACCTCAGATATTCTGTCAGATCAAAACAAAAGAGCCTATGGTATTCATACACATTTTCCCCATTTTCCATATTCTTGCTCCCTTTTCCTGTTCCTTTCTAAATAATCTCTTTGCATATGCTCTGTACATTATATTCTCCCATCTCTTTAGAGTCCAATCAACATCATGTGTTGCCTACCTCAAATTTTCGAAAAAATGTTTCCCCTATTAATCCTTTCTCCTCTTTATCTGCCATATAATGTCTCACCTTTCTTACAGCCGTTTTGAGGAAAGTGTAATTTAAATTCACCATTGCCTCTTATTATCCAGTTACACTTTAACCTCCTTTTGATTTGACTTCTGTTTTATTCACTGAAACTTATTTTGCTAAGGTCAGAGTGGATTTTCCAATTGCCAAACTGAATGGTCAGATCTTAGCATTTAACTACTAAATAAATACCATATTTTCTTTGTCCATTGTACAAGGCCCTTGATAATGTTGTCCTCATATTTCTAGGTTCACCTTCTACTTATTTACCTCTATATGCCCTGCACTCTCGACATGTTCAACTACTTGCAGTTCAAGAATGTGCAATTTTTTTTTCACCTCAGCACCTTGGTTTATGATATTTCTCCTTATTGGAAATCTCTTCTGTACCTGATGAATTTATGTTTCTAGACTAAACTCAAGTGTGACAACTAGATGAAACTTTCTCAGATATCTTCTAGTCAAAGATGAGTACTTCCTCTTATGTACTACCATAACATCTCATAGATATAGCACAAATTGCATCACTTGCAACTTGTAATGTGAGATCCTGAGGTGGGGAAACAATGTTACAATTATCTTTATATATTTAATTCATATTCACATGTAATGTTTAATATATATTTCATGAATAAATTAAGTATTATCAATAAACATTTACTAAGGATCTACTCTTCTCAGGCACTGTGCTAGGTGCTGGGCAAATCAAAGTAAATGAAGTGGTTTTAGCCCTCAGAGGGGCTCCAATCTAATTAAGGTGACAGAAAGTATACAAAGCAGATATACAAATAACACAGGGTAGTCTACAATAAATGCCAAATGGGTTATAAGAACAAGTGCAATGGGACCGCGAATAAAAGAACTATAAAGATGAAAGTAGTAGTCTGTGCTGGAATGGTCGTAGAAAGCTTGACCTTGATTCTAAAAGACTACCAAGGTTTTGTTAGAGTGAAGGGGTGGCCATTTTGGGTTGAAGATACGGAATGAGCAAAGATACTAATACAGGAATGCATGTGTTACATTCAGGGGACTGGGAATAGAAACATCTAATAAGAGTGAAATGTTCTGTCACTTTCTCACTGTGCAATCTTTAGTTCCCTTATCAGTAAAATGGGATAATAATGGTAACTATCTCATAACACATAGGAGTTGAAGGAATTGTATGTATTGTTGAAGGAAATATGTATGTACATGTGTATATATAAGCACTAAATAAATGCTCATTTTTGTTGTTATTAGAGAAGACAGGGAAATGAGGGCATATAGGTTGGAGCTAGATTTTAGATTACTATAAATGCTAAAGTGGGAAATTTTTACTTTATCCTTTGGTTCAAGGGAATTCCTTGAATGCTTTTGGAGCAAGGTAATGTCTCATGTAAAATGTTGCTTCATGAAGATTGGTTTGGGAGTGTTGTATTGTATAGATTTGTAAGCACAAAGATTTAGGAAGTAATTGGAGTATTCCACAAGTAAAGTGCTACGGCTCTCAATATGATGGTTACTGTGAATTTGAAAAGGGTAATGAAACACTGCAAAGAGTCTAAATGGCTCAGTGACTCGATATTGGAGGTAAGTGAAAGAGAAAATTTCGTGGACCTCCAAAATTTTAAGACTAAGTGACTAAGATAATGTAGTGATACTGACTATATTGCCACTTCCAGGAGTGTAGAGTGGGAGGGCACTGGATTTGGGAGAAAGAAGATGAATTTGTCTGTTTAAAGTACAATTAACATTCATTGTGTGCATATTTGGACTACATATTGGTTCAAGGATATGACTGATACAGAGACAATAGTGCTACCCTCAAAAAGTTTTCAATTTAGTTAGGTAAATAACACAATACATAAAACAATAAAAGACACTAAAAGATGAATACCCAAGCCTTGAGTCCAGAAAACCTAGGAAGAAAGAATATAACATATTGGTGCATTCAAAGGGTATTTCTTAGTAGCAGAACTCACTTTTTTTTCTCTTTTCTCTTTTTTATTTTCATGGGTACATAGTAGCTGTATATATTTATGGGATACATGAGATATTTTGATACAAGGATATAATGCATAATAATCACATCAGGGTAAATGGAATATCCATCACCCTTAGTGTTTATAATTTCTTTGTGTTACAAATAATCCAGTTATACTGTTTTAGTAATTTTAAAATGCACAATAAATTATTGTTGACTGTAGCCACCCTGATGTGCTATCAAATAATAGATTGTAGTCATCCTACCTAACTATATTTTTGTGCCCATTAACCATCTCCCCTTCCCATTCACACCCCCTCCATTACCTTTCCCAGTCTCTGGTAACCATCATTCTACTCTCTATCTCCATGATTTCAACTGCTTTAATTTTTAGCTCCTACAAAGGAGTGAGGATGTGAGAAGTTAGTTTTTCTGTACCTGGCTTATATTACTTTTCATAATGTCCTCAAGTTCCATCTATTTTGTTGCAAATGACAAAATCCCATTCCTTTTAATGGCTGAATAGCATGGCATAGTGTATATGAACCACACTTTATCCATAAATCTGTTGATGGACATGTAGTTTGCTTCCAAATCTTGACTACTGTGAATAATGCTGCAATAAACATGGGAGTGCAGATAATTCTTTGATATACTGGTTTCCTTTCTTTTGGTTATATACATAGCAGTGAGATTGCTGGATTACATGGTAGCTCTATTTTAGTTATTTAGGGAACCTCCATACTCTTCTCCACAGTGCCTATTTTAATTTACATTCCTACCAACTGTGTATCAGGGCTCTCTTTTCTCCACATCCTTATCAGCATTCCTTATTACCTGTCTTTTGGATAAAAGCCATTTTAGCTGGGGTGAGGTAATATCTTATTGTAGTTTTGATTTGCCTTTCTCTGATAATCAGTGATGTTCAGCACCTTTTCATATACCTGTTTACCACTTTTATGTCTTCCTTTGAGAAATGTCTATTCAGATTTACTCATTTTTTGATTGGATTATTAGGTTTTGTACTTTTCATCCAAGCGTTGCAGAATACACATTTTTTCTCCTCAGCACATGTATCATTCTCAAGAATAGATAAAATTAGAAATCCATAACAAGGAAAATTTTGAAAACTATACAAGGAAATTAAGCAATATGCTCCTGAATGACCAGTAGGCCAAAGAAGAAATTAAGAGGGAAATTGAAAAATTTATTGAAACAAATGATAACAGAAACACAATGTACCAAAATCTACAGGATACAACAGAAACAGCAGTAAGAGGAAATTATATAGCTATAAGTGCCTACATTAAAAAAAAAAGTGGAAAGAATTCAAATAAACAACTTAACAACGCATCTTTAAGAATGAGGAAAGCAAGAGCAAAAACCCCCCACAATATTAGTAGAAGAAAAGAAATAATAAAGATGAGAGCAGAAACAAAATGAAACTTTAAAAAAGAAACAAATGAAATTGTAATTAACAAAACAATACAAAAGATCAATGAAACAAAAGGTTGGTTTTTTGAAAAGATAAAATCTACAAACCTTTAACCAGAAAAAAACTATCAAACAAAAGAGAAAAAACCAAAATAAATAAAATCAGAGATAAAGGGGAGTTGTTACAACGGATACCACAGAAATCCAAAGGATTATTAGAGGCAACTATGAGCAATTATACGCAAATGCATTTGAAAACCTAGAAGAAAAGGGATAAATTCCTAGACACAAAAAACCTACCAAGATCGAACCATGAAGAAATCCAAAACCTGACCAGAGTAACAGCAAGTAACATGATCAAAGTCATAATGAAAAATCCCCAAGCAAAGAAAAGCCCAGGACTTGGTGATTTAACTATAAAAATTTACCAAACTTTGAAAAAGAATTAATATCAATCCTATTCAAACTATTGTAAAAAATAGAGGAGTAGGAAATTCTTTGAAACTCAGTCTATGAGACCAGTATTACCCTGATACAAAAACCATACAAAGGCACATCAAAGAAGACAACTACAGACAAATAAACCTGATGAACATTAATGAAGGAATCTTCAACACAATACTGCCAAACCAATTGAACAACAAATTAAAAAGATCATTCATCATGACCAAGTGGGATTTATCCCAGGGATGCAAGGATGGTACAACATACACAAACCAAGTGATGTGATACATTATATCAACAGAAGGAAGAGCAAAAACCATAATAATCATTTCAATTGATGCAAAGAAATGCATTTGATTAAATTCAATATCCTTTCATGACAAAAGCTCTCAAAAACCTGGGTAGAGAAGGAATATATCCAAACACAATAAAAGCTGTATACAACAGATTCATAGTATCATAACTGAATGGGGAAAAACTGAAAGCCTTTCATCTAAGATCTGGAACGAGACAAGGATGCCCCTCTTTTTACCACTGTTATTCAACCTAGTACTGGAAGTCCTAGCCAGAGCCATCAGACAAGAGAAAGATATACAGGGCATCCAAATTGAGAAGGAGAAAGTCAAATTTTCCTTGTTTGCAGATGCTATGATCTTATATTTGGAAAAATCTAAAGACTCTGCCAAAAACTATTCAAACTGATAAACAAATTCAGTCAAGTGGCAGGATACAAAATTAACATACAAAAGTCAGTGGTATTTCTATATGTCAAAAGTGAACCATCTTAAAGAGGGATCAGAAAGAGTAATCAAATTCACAGTAGCTTCAAATAAAATATATAGGAATTAACCAAAGAAGTGCAAGTTTTCTATAATGAAAACTATAAAACATTGATTCAAAAAATTGAAGAGGACCCAAGGAATAGAAAGATATTTTATGTTCACGGATTGAAGATTCAATATTGTAAAAAGGTTCTCTACTACTCAAAGCAATCTACAGATTAAATACAATCCCTATCAAAACACCAATGACATTCTTCACAGAAATAGACAACACAATCCTAAAATTTACATAGAACCACAAAGGATTTGGAATAGCCAAAGCTATCCTAAGCAAAAAAGAACAAAACTGGAGGAATCACATTACCTGACTTCAAATTATACTATGAAGCTATAGTAAACAAAATAGCATGGTCTTCCCATAAAAACAGAAATATAGATCAATGGAACATAATAGAGAACCTAGAAATAAATTCATATATGTACAATGAACTCATGATTAAGAAAAGTGCTGTATATAGTCCGTATTTATGCTGTAGATAAAGACATACCTGAGACTGGGCAATTTACAAAAGAAAGAGGTATAATTGACTTACAGTTCCACATGGCTGGGGAGGCCTCACAATCATGGCAGAAGGCAAGGAGTAGCAAGTCATGTCTTACATGGATGGCAGCTGGCCAAAAGAGAGAGAGTTTGTGCAGGGAAACTACTATTTTTAAAACCAACAGATCTCATGAGACTTATTAACTATCATAGAGAACAGCATGGAAAAACTGTTCCCATGATTCAATTACCTCCCACTGAGTCCCTCTGACAACACGTGGGAATTCAAGATGAGATTTCGGTGGGGGACAGAATCAAACCATATCAGGTGCCAATAAAATACATTGGGGAAAGGACAGTCTCTTCAATAAATAGTACTGGGAAAACTGGATATCCATATGCAGAAGAATGAAACTAGACTCCTAACTCTCAACGTATACAAAAATCAAATTAAAATGGATTAAAGACTTCAATCTAATTCCACAAACTATGAAATTTCAAACGAGAACATTAGGGAAACTCTCAGGATGTTGGTCTGGGAAAAAAATTTTTAGCAATATCCCAAGCACAGGCAACCAAAGCAAAAATGGACAAATGGGATCACATCAATTTGGAAAGCTTCTGCACAGCAAAGAAAGCAATCAACAACGTGAAGAATCAACTCACAGAATGGGAGTAAGTATTTGCAAAGTATGCATCTAACAAGAGATTAATAAGCAGAATATATAAGGAGCTCAAAGATCTCTATGGAAAAAATATAATAATCCAATAAAATGAGGCAAACACCTGAGTAGATTTTTCTCAGAAGAAGGCATACAAATGGCAAACAGGCATATGTAAAGGTACTCAATTCAAATCACAACTACAGTGAGCTATCATCTCACCCCAGTTAAAATGACTTTTAAAATTTTTGTATTTTAATTTTTGTGGGCACATTGTAGGTGTGTATATTTATAGTATATATGAGATGTTTTGATACAAAATATGTAATCCTTAATAATCATATCATGTAAAAAGAGTTTCCATCTCCCAAGTATTTACCAATTGTGTTACAAATTATCCAATTATACCCTTTCAGTTATTTTTAAATGTACAATTAAATTATTATTGACTATAGTCATCCTGTTGTACTATCAAGTTCTAGGCTTTATTCATTCATTCTAACTATTTTTGGTCCCCGTTAATCATCCATATCTCACCCCACTGTCACATTAACCTTCCCAGCCTATGGTAATTACATCTATTTCCATGAGTTAAATTGCTTTGAATGTTAGATTCCACAAATAAGTGAGAACATGTTATGTTTGTCTTTCTGTGCTAGGCTTATTTAGCTTAGCATAATGACCTCCAGTTCCATTCATGTCATTGCAAATAACAGAATCTCATTCTTTTTTATGGCTGAATAGCACTCTGTTGTGTATAAGTACCATATTTTCTTTATGCTTTCACCTGCTGATGGGCACTTAGGTGGCTTCCAATTCTTGGCTATTGTGAACATTACTGCAACAAACATGTGCGTGCAGATATAGCCTCAATATACTAATATTATTTCTTTGGGTTATATAGCCAGCAGTGGGATTGCTGGGTCATGTGGTAGCTCTATTTTTAGTTTATTGAGGAACCTGAAATTGTTCATCATAGTGGTTATACTGATTTACATTGCCACCTAGAGTGTACAAGGGTTTCCTTTTTGTCACATCCTCACCAGAATTTGTTATTGCCTGTCTTTTGTATATAAGCTACTTTAACGGGCTTGAGATGCTATCTCATTGTAGTTTTGATTTGTATTTCTCTGATAACCAGTGATGTTGAGCACATATGCCTGTTACATATACCTGTTTGCAATTTTTTATGTCTTCTTTTGGGAAATGTCTCCTCAGATGTTTGACCCATTTTTTGATTGGATTTTTAGGTTTTTTCCTATAGAGTTGTTTGAGCTCCTTATATATTCTTGTTGTCAATTCCTTCTCAGATGGGTAGTTTGCTAAAATTTTCTCCATTCTGTGGGTTATTTCCCCACTTCAATTGTATCCTTTGCTGTTCAGATGCTTTTTATTTTTTTGATTACCTTTGTATTATACTTTATGTTCTGGGTACATGTGCAGAATGTACAGGTTTGTTACGTAGGTATAAACGTACCATCGTGATATACTGCACCCATCAACCTGTCATCTACATTAGGCATTTTACCTAATGTTATCCCTCCCCTAGACCCCACCACCTCACAGGTCCTGGGTGTGATGTCTCCCTCCCTGTGTCCATGCGTTTTCATTGTTCAACTCTCACTTATCAGCTTTTTAACTTGATATGATCCCATTTGTCCATTTTTGCTTTGGTTGCCTGTGCTTGTAAAGTATTACTCATGAAAACCTTTGCCCAATCTAATGTCCTGGAGGGATTGCCGGAAGTTCTGTTTTAGTAGTTTTGTAGTTTGAGGTCTGACATTTAAATCATTATTTCTTTTTGTTTTGATTTTTGTATGGGGATAGGGATGGGGTTTAGTCTCTTCTGCACATGGATATCCAGTTTTATGCAGCACTATTTATTGAAGGGATTGTCTTTTCCCAGTATATGTTCTTGGCACCTTAGTCAAGATTGAATTCACTGTAGGTGTTACTGGGTTCTCTATTCTGTTTGATTGGTCTATGTTTCTGTTTTTTTGCCAGTACTATGCTGTTTTGGTTATTGTAGCTCTGTAGTATAATTCAAAGTCAGGTAATGTAATCCTCCAGTTTTGTTATTTTTCAATTTTTTGGTGTCCTTTTCAAATTTTTTCATCAGTATTTCGCAGTTTTTCATTATTGAGATCTTACATTTCTTTGGTTAAATTCTTAGGTATTTAATTTTATCTGTAATTATTGTAAATGATATTACTTTAAAAAGTTTTTTTCCTTCAGGTGATGTTCAGTGTTGGCATATAGAAATGCTACTGATATGTGTATGATTTTTTTAAATCTGGAACTTTCCTGAATCTGTTTATCAGTTCTAATAGTTTTTGTTGTTGTTGCTGTTTGTGGGAGTCTTTAGGTTTTTCCAAATATAAGATCATAGTATCTTCAGAACAGGGATAATTTGACTTTTTCCTTTCTAATTTAGATGCCCTTCATTTCTTTGTTTTATCTGATTGCTCTAGATAAGATTTCCAGCTCTTATGTTGAATAACAGTGGTGAAAGTGGAGCATCTCTGTTGTTTTTCCAGATCTTAAAGAAAAAAAGATTTCAATTTCTTCCTGTTCATTATGATACTAGTTGCGCTCTCTGTCATCTATGGCTTTTTATTATGTTGACATGTGTTCTTTTTATAACCAGTGTTTTGAACATTTTTATCATGAAGGATGTTATATTTTATAAAATGGTGTTTTTGCATCAATTGAAATAATCATATCATTTTCATCAATCATTTTGTCCATATAGATATATCCCATTGATTGATTTCTGTATGTTGAACAATCCATGTGTCCCAGGGATAATTACCACTCGGTAATTATGAAATGATCTTTTTTCTATGTGTTGTTGAATTCGCTTGCCAGTATTTTGTTAAGTATTTTATATTTGCATGAATTTTCATTAGAGATATTGGCTCTAGGTAATACTGGCTTTGTAGGAATAGTTTGAAAGTATTTTCTCCTCCATTTTTTGGAATAATTAGAGTAGAATTGGTGCTAATTATTTAAATGTTTGGTAGAATTCAGCAGTGAAGCCATTAGGTCCCTGGCTTTTCCTTATTGGGAGACTTTTTAATATTGTTTTGATCTAATTCCTTGTTATTTTCTCTTCAGGGATTGGAATTCTTTATGGTTTAATCTTCATAAGTTTTATGTGTCTAGGAATTTTTCCATTTCTCCTAGATTTTCCAATTTATTGGCATATATTTGCTCATATTATCCACTAATGATACTTTAAATTTTTGTGGTATCAGTTATAATCTCTCCTTTTTTAACCTCTAATTTTTTAATCTCGCTCTTTTTCTAAGTCTGTGTAAAGTTTTGTCAATTTTGACTTTTCAAGAAAAAAGCAAACTCATTGTTTCACTGAGTTTTTCTTATTGTTTTATTTTTTAAATTTTTTTCCATCAGTTATTGGGGTACATGTGGTATTTGGTTACATGCGTAAGTTCTTTAGTGCAGATTTGTGAGAACCTGGTATACCCATAACCTGAAGAGTTTACACTTTGTCATATTTGTTGTCTTTTATCCCTCACCCCCACTCCCACTCTTCCCTCTAAGTCCCCAAAGTCCATTGTACTCATTCGTATGCCTTTGTGTCCTCGTAGCTAGCTCCCACATGTTTAGTTTTTCATTTCTGAGTTACTTCACTTAGAAAAATAGTTCTCTAATCTCATCCTGGTCATTGTAAATGCTGTTAATTTGTTCCTTTTTTTATGTCTGAGTAGTATTCCATCATATATATACCAGAGTTCTTATCCACTGGTAGATTGATGGGCATTTGGGTTGGTTACATGATTTTGCTATTGTGAATTGTGCTGCTATAAGCATGCATATGTATCTTTTTTGGAATATGACTTTTTCTTTTCCTCTGGGTAGATACCCCAGTAGTGGTATTGCAGGATGAGTGGTAGTTTTACCTTTAGTTCTTTAAGGAATATCCACACTGTCTTCTATAGTGGCTGTACTAGTTTACATTCCCCACCAGCAGTGTAGAAGTGTTCCCTGATTGCTTCATCCATGCCAACATCTTACCGTTTTTTTGATTCTTCTATTATGGCCATTCTTACAGGAGTAAGGTGATATCACATTGTGGTTTTCATTGCATTTCCCTGCTCATTGGTGATGTTGTGCATTTTTTCATATGTGTGTTGGCAATTTGTATACCTTCTTTTGAAAATTGTCTAGTCACGTCCTTGGCCCACTTTTTTACGGGATTGATTGTTATTTTCTTACTGATTTGTTTGAGTTTGTTGTAGATTCTGGATTTTAGTCATTTGTCAGATGTATAGATCATGAAGATTGTCTCCACTCTGTGGGGCTGTCTGCTACTCTGCTGACTGTTCCTTTTGCCATGCAAAATCTCTTTAGTTTAATTAGATCCTAGCTATTTATCTTCGTTTTTATTGCATTTGCTTTTGGGTTTTTCATCATGAAATCCTTGCCCAAGCCAGTATCTAGGAGGGGTTTTCCAATGCTATTTTTTAGAATATTATAGTTTCAGGACTTAGGTTTCAAGTCCATGATCCATCTTGAGTTGATTTTTCTGTAAGGTGAGAAATGAGGATCCCAGTTCCATTCTTCTACATGTGGCTAGCCAATTATCCCAGTATCATTTGTTGAAAAAGGGTGACCTCCCCCACTTTATGTTCTTGTTTGCTTAGCTGAAGGTTCAGTTAGCTGGAGGAGTATTTTGGTTTATTTCTGGGTTCTCTATTCTGTTCCATCGGTCTATGTGCCTATTTTTATACAAGTACCATGCTGTTTTGGTGCAACTTTGGCCTTATGGCATACTTTGAAATCAGGTAATGTGATGCCTCCAGATTTGTGTTTTTGTTTGTTTTTTTTTTTTCCTTAGTCTTGCTTTGGCTATTCAGGCTTTTTTTTTATTCCATATGAATTTTTAGGATTTTTTTTCTAACTCTTTGAATAATGATGATGGTATTTTGATGGAGATTGCTCTGAATTTGTAGATTGCTTTTGGCAGTATGGTCATTTTCACAATATCTTGATTCAACCCATCCATGAGTATGGGATGTGTTTTCATTTGTTTGTGTCATCTATGATTTCTTTAGCAGTGTTTTGTAGTTTTCCTTATAGAGGTTTTTCTATTCCATTGTTAGGTATATTCCTAGTATTTTGTTTTATTTTTTTCGCAGCTATTGTGAAAGGGGTTGAGACTTGATTTGATTCTAAGCTTGGTCACTATTGGTGTATAGAAGAGCTACTGATTTGTGTGTACATTAATCTTGTTATCTGGAAACTTTGCTGAATTCTTTTATCAGTTCTTGGGGCTTTCTGGGAGGAGTCTCTTGGGTTTCAAGGTAAATGATCATATCATCAGCATACAGGGACACTTTGACTTCCTCGGTAGTGATTTTGATGTCCTTTCTTCTCTCTTGTCTGATTGCTCTGGCTAAGACTTTCAGTACTGTGTTGAAGAGGAGTGGTGAGAGTGGTCATCCTTGTTATGTTTCCATTCTCAGGGGGAATGCTTTCAACTTTTTCCCATTCAGTATTATGTGGCTGTGGGTTTGTCATAGATGACTTTTATTACATTAAGGCATATCTCTTGTATAATTTCAATTCCTTTATTTTCTTTATTTTAATCCCTTTGTTTCTGTCCTTTATTTCTGAACTCCTACTGATTTTACATTTGGTTTGCTTTGTTTTTCTAAGTTCTCTGAGATGTTTCAAAGTACTAAGGCAAAGTACTATGTACAAAGTACTATGATTGCCTCTTTGTACTGCTTTTGCTGTATCCCACAGGTTTTTTTTTTTATTGCATTTTAGATTTGGGGGTACATGTGAAGAACATGGAAGATTGTTGCATAGGTACACACATGGCAGTGTGATTTGCTGCCTTCCTCCCCATCACCTATATCTGGCATTTCTCCCCATGCTATCCCTCCCCAACTCCCCACCCCCCCACTATCCCTCCCCTTTTTCCCCCGACAGACCCCTAGTGTGTGATACTCCCCCTCCCCTGAGCCCATTCAAAAGTGGGCGAAGGATATGAACAGACACTTTACAAAAGAAGACATACATGAAGCCAACAAACATATGAAAAAATGCTCATCATCACTGGTCATTAGAGAAAGGCAAATCAAAACTACATTGAGATACCATCTCACACCAGTTAGAATGGCGATCATTAAAAAATCAGGAGACAACAGATGCTGGAGAGGATGTGGAGAAATAGGAACGCTTTTACACTGTTGGTGGGAGTGTACATTAGTTCAACCATTGTGGAAGACGGTGTGGCGATTCCTCAAGGACCTAGAAATAGAAATTCCATTTGATCCAGCAATCCCATTACTGGGTATATATCCAAAAGACTATAAATCGTTCTACTATAAGGACACATGCACACGAGTGTTCATTGCAGCACCGTTTACAATAGCAAAGACCTGGAACCAACCCAAATGCCCATCAATGATAGACTGGACAGGGAAAATGTGGCACATATACACCATGGAATATTATGCAGCCATCAAAAACGATGAGTTCGTGTCCTTTGTAGGGACATGGATGAACCTGGAAACCACTATTCTCAGCAAACTAACACAGGAACACAAAATCAAACACCGCATGTTCTCACTCATAGGCGGGTGTTGAACAATGGGAACCCACAGGTTTTAATATGTTGTGTTTCCGTTATCATTTGCTTAAAAGAATTTTTCAATTTCCTTCTTAATTTATTCATTGACCCAGGGGTCATTCAGAAGCATATTGTTTAATTTTCATGTGTTCGTATAGTTTCCAAAATTCCCCTTGTTATCGATTTTTCATTTAATTCCACTGTGGTCAGAGAAGATATTTGATATTATTTTAATTTTTTCAATGTTTTTTTTTTATTGCATTTTAGGTTTGGGGGTACATGTGAAGAACATGGAAGATTGTTGCATAGGTACACACATGGCAGTGTGATTTGCTGCCTTCCTCCCCCATCACCTATATCTGGCATCTTCTCCCCATGCTATCAATGTTTTAAAACTTATTTTGTGGCCTAACATATGGTCTATCCTCGAGAATGATTTATGTTCTGAGGAGAATGAGTATTCTACAGCCATTGTATGAAATGTTCCATAAATATCTATTAGGTCTATTTGGTCTATAGCACAATTTTAGTCTGTTTCTTTGTTGAATTTCTTTAGTCTGTTCAGTGTTGAAAGTGAGGTGTTGCAGTCTCCAGGTATTATTGTATTGGGGCTTATCTCTCTCTTTAGCTCTAATATTTGCTTTATATATCTGGGTGCTCCAGTGTTGGGTGCATATATATTAAAAATTGTTATGTCCTCTTGCTGAAATCAACCCCCTTATCATTATATAGTCATGTTCCTTGTCTCTTCTTACAGTTTTTATCTTGAAATCTATCTTGTCTGATATAAGTATAGCTACTCCTGCTCTTTTTTTTTCCATTTGTGTGAGATAACTTTTCCCCTCCTTTTATTTTCAGTCTATTTGTGTCTTTACATGTGAATTGTGTTTCTGTAGGGAATAGATCATGGGGTCTTATTTTTATCCATTCAGCCACTGTATGTCCTTTGACTGGAGTGTTCAGTTCATTTACAGTCAATGTTATTATTGATAAGTAAGGACTTATTCACATCACTTTGTTATATGTTTTCCGGTTGTTTTGTGTTTTCTCTTTCTTTTCTTTTTCTTCTGTTTTCCTTTTAGTGAAGGTGATTTTCTCTACTGATATGATTTAATTTTTTGCTTTTAATCATTTTTGTATCTGTTGTATGGTGAGTCAAGTTACAATAAAGCTTGCAAATACTATCTTATAACCCGTTTTCTTAATCTGATAACAATACCATTTGCATAAACAAACAAGCAAAAAAACTGAAATACTTAATTTCTCAATTTTTCAGTTTTTGTTGTTTCTACTTATAACTTTTTGTATTATGTCTTGAAAAGTTTTTGTAGTTTTTTATGGTTTCATTGTTTAGTCTTTCTAGCTAAGGTAAGTGTAGTTTACACACCACAATTACAGTATTATAATATTCTGTTTTTCTGTATACTTGCTATTACCAATGCATTTTGTACTTTCACATAATTTCTTATTGCTCATAAATACCTTTTGCTTTCTGATTGAAGTACTCCCTTTAGCATTTCTTTTAGGACAAGTATGGTGTTGATAAAATTTCCCAGCTTTTGTTTTCCTGGGAAAGTTTTAATTTCTCCTTCTTGTTTGAAAAATATTTTTAACAGATATACTATTCTAAGGTAATTTTTTTCTTGTAGCACATTAAATATGCCATGCCACCTTCTCCTTGTCTGCAAGGATTTTGCTGAAAAGTGTGCTGCCAGATGTATTGGAGCTCCATTGCATGTTATTTGTTTCTTTTCTCTTGGTGCTTCTAGGACTCTTTTAATCTTTGACCTTTGAGAGTTTGATTAATAAATGCCTTAAGGCAGTCTTCTTGGGGTTAAATCTGATTTGTGTACTATAACCTTCTTGTACTTGGATGTTGATATCTTCCTCTAGGTTTGGGAAATTCTCTGTTATTATCCTTTTGAATAAACTTTCTACCCCTATTTTTCTACCTTCACTTTAAGGCCCAAAATTCTTAGATTCACCTTTGAGGCTATTTTCTAGATCCTCTTGGCATTCTTCACTGTTTTTTATATTTTTTTCTTTTGTCTCCCCTGACTGTGTATTTTCAAATAGATTGTCTTCAAGCTCAATAAATGTTTCTTTTGCTTGATAATTCTGCAGTGAAGAGACTCTGATGCATTCTTAATTATGCCAGTTGTATTTTTCAGCTCCAGAATTTCTGCTTGATTTTTTTCTAAAAATTATTTTAATCTCTTTATTAAATTTGTCTGATAGAACTGAGAATTACTTCTCTGTGTTATACTGAATTTCTTTGAGTTTTTTCAAAACAACTAGTTTGAATTCTTTGTCTGAAAGGTCACATATCTCTGTTTCTCCAGGATATGTTCCTAGTGACTTATTGAGTTCATTTGATGAGGCTATGTTTTTCTGGATGGTCTTGATACCTGTAGAAGTTCATCTGTGTATGGGCATTGAAGAGTTAGATATTTATTATAGTCTTCTTGTATTAGTATGTTCTCATGCTGCTATGAAGAAATACCTGAGACTGAGTAATTTATAAAGAAAAGAGGTTTAATCGACTTACAGCTCTGCATGGCAGGGGAGGTCTCAGGAAATGTACAACCGTAGTGGAAGGGGAATCAAACACGTCCTTCTTCACATGGCATCCAAAAAAGAAAGTGCTGAGCAAAGGGGAAAAGCCTCTTATAAAACCGTCAGATCCTGTGAGAACTCACTCACTTTATGAGAGACAGAATGAGGTAGCCAGCCCCACGATTCAATTATTCCCCCCACCGTGTTACTCCCATGACACATGGGGATTGTGGTAACTAAAATTCAAGATGAGATTTTGGTGGGGACGCAGCCAGACCACATCACTTCTCAAGTCAAGCTTGTTTGTACCTGTCTTTTCTGGGAAAGATTTCTGAATATTTGATAACCCTTGGGTGTTGTCATCTAAACTGTGCATCCTTTATAAGTCACCCCAAGTCCAGTAATGTAATTCTTGTAGACTCATGGAGGTATCACCTTGATGGTCTTGAATAAGATCTAGAGGAATACTCTGGATTACCAGGCATAGATTTATATATATATATATATAATATATATATATATATATTTTTTTTTTTTTTTTTTAATTGCATTTTAGGTTTGGGGGTACATGTGGAGAACATGCAAGATTGTTGCATAGGTACACACATGGCAGTGTGATTTGCTGCCTTCCTCCCCCATCACCTATATCTGGCATTTCACCCCATGCTATCCCCTCCCCAACTCCCCACCCCCCACCATCCCTACCCCTTTTTCCCCCAACAGACCCCAGTGTGTGAT